>DVXP01000152.1:0-26502 GCA_018235645.1 Junonia grisea | reverse complement strand
GTTTTCCTTCACCGCCGAGCTCGAGATGAATTTAAACACAAATTTAGCACTTGAAAATCCAGCGGTGCTAGCTAGGGCTTAAACCCGCGACCTTTTTAATGTATGTAATTCAAATAATATGTTTATTATACATTGCATAAATCTAAAAAAGGATACACCTTGATTTCAATGGAACTACGTATATTTTGGTAGTATTAAAATTTGAATACACTTTGCAGTTTTCCAGGACCCTTTAAAAAAGTTGTGTAGCATTTTGTCATTGTTGTTCAATTAGTACCTAAGAGTACATACACGTCGAAAGATCCCGAGCAGACCATCAGTATGATATAAAGAAACAAAAAAATAATTTGAACAGTTCAAAGGTATTAAGGCCATTTTCTGTTATTGTTAATCTTGACAAAAGATAAGGCGGAGTGCACTTTTTTCACTTGTACTGAACATTCCCATGGGCTTAAGAACTTCTCTAATGTAACATTAAGCTGCAAATTAGGTAATGTATATGTGGGAACATTTTCACACGTCAGAAGCAAGAGGTCTAACGTCGTTCCTAATTTAATGCTACGAGATACGTTATTTATTGCCACGAAAAAGATAACATTACTTCCGTTTATCTCGTATATAATTACATTTATATGCACTTTATGTTAATGCGGCCTTGATTTCATTCTCCTAAGAGTAGCGTACCGATAGAACGCATTTGCAAACGCAAATGAAAACAAAAGATTAATCTTAATTTCGGCGCGAACGTAGCGCTGCATTCATCGGGTCTTAGGCGCTGCTACATTTCATTGCTATATTCAAAACAATCGCGAAGCGTTCGATTTACGATCGGCATTCGTTCGTTCTAAATTTACATTGTTAGGGGCGGGACAAACAATTTGTGGATTGCAAGCAGCGAAGTCTTGTCGCCCGGCACTCAAATAGTGATTTAGGAGACTACTATAACACCTAAATCATGAGCTCATTGTCGACTCCCGACAGCAATCATCACTCGACGGTCTAGACGTTCGCGAAAATATCTCGCGCTTGTTTATCTTTTTAGCGCTGTAATTTTCTATTTATTTATATTTACGTTATGATAGAGAGGTAGAGCGTATAGTAGCTTTTGAGTGTTTGTTAAAAATAATGTTTGTTTGAATGTTTGTTTTATCGACAGTATATTCTTAAATAATTCTATTCGGAAACTTACCTAAAATGATTCCAGTTATCTCTAAACGGTATGAAGAGCTATATTGTTTCGGCGACTTAAACTACAATCACAATGAATTCATACAAAACTGACCCTGTATTTATTAGAAGGTAATCTATAGACGCTACAGCGCTGCTATATTACAATATTTTGTACTTTAAAAAATACTAATCTCATCTCTCTACCGAGGATATTATAGAAATTTTGTACTAGAAAATGAAAATTTCGTGTAGAACTATCACCGGCGGTGAGATTCACCCGTCAATATAGTGGTCCAGGTAGGAGGAGGATTTGTCGAACTTATTCAGTTTCGTGCGGTGTGGCGCGCGAGCTCAGAGCGCGAGCTTGGTCGTCGCGGCGGGTCGGGCGCGGGACGGCATCGCGTCGGCAGCGGTGCGGCGCGCGACTGCTGGCGAGCGGCGGCGAGCGCGGGCGACTGCTGGGCGGGCGCGTCGGCCGCGCGCGGCGCACTGCCGGCCGCCGCCGCGACGCCGCCCCGCCACCCCCGCACCCTCGACACCCTAACGACGCCTGATTAAAAATTCTTACCAAACTTTCTTGGGATAGCATCTTCTCACGCCTCTAAACGTTTGAGGACGGCCTCCGATGCCCGAAACTTTCTCCGTACCTATTGTTTTGCGCTAGTTCTAGTTTGGACTACTTTGCGATTTTTGTTTTTGTATGTATTAACGTGATGTCTAGATTATCCCTGATACCAAAAATCCCGATAAACTTTTCTCCAGCAAACTTTTGTTTTATTTCTCTGTTGATTTTTATGTATATGTATTTGTCGCGGAAAGCATGCGTAACTGGTCATCGACTCTAACATGCGCTGATAAGACATAATTTCACTGGACAAAATGTTGTATCGTAAAAATAGGTTGTTTTTATTTTTTTTAAAAGATAAAAACAAAAAAAAGGTTAGGTATATAAAACATTTTACTGAAGTACGATTTAACAATAAACAAGTAGCAGCTAAGGGTAATTCCGCTCTAAGAGAAAACTACGCAAGTGTTAGACGCGTATAGCCGATTGCCCCCACAACCTAAGTGGCGGTCGGATTACAAGCGGCCTTTATTTATAGTGAGGACGCGTTACTTTTTTATTGTTATTTTTTACATCTATTTCTCACAATTTTTTCCTAAAATGTATTGACACATTTTTGACGTATATATCAAGGATAAAGGAGTCCAATAAAATGAAACTATAAGCAAAAATTAAAAGCCAATTCCAATTAACAGTCATATACAAAAACTCAGCCTAAATGATATTGAACTACGTAAGAAATTTAAACACATATAGGTATAGGTAGCTTAAGTCTACCAAAAACTAAAGGAACAAAAAAATCGTCAATCAGAATCCAATACCTATAGATACCGCCCCGGGCCCGAAGGACCCCTCTAATCGCCCCCTCCAGCGTGACGACCCACAAATATAATTTAGGTAAAACTTTCTCCCTTATACATGTCTACTGTTTCACTGCACTGAATATGATTACGTTTTGTAAACATATTTTCGAACACGCCATTTATCAATTAGTGAAAAAATACTACCCACATTTTATACATAGCTGGGATTATGGATTAGGTACTAGTTCAATTCTGTGACTTCGTCTGGGGAAAATATGTATATTATTAATAAATAATTTAGTTGTAAAATCATTGTTAAATCTATATACCTTTATCACCTGATTCACTCATTTCAAGTTTTATTTTACTTTCGCGATTAAATTATCTGCCTTATCTACTGTAGAGAGAAGGAGCTCTAGGATCCAATCTTACCTACTACATAAGTATGAAAAATTCATCAAAAAATATTTTAACGGAAAATGTAATAGATAAACAAACAAACGAATAGATAGAGTTTTCTGACTTTTTAAACTATGGATTACTACAACTTTCAATCATATAAAAAGCTCTGCATATTTTAGTGAAGACCACCTTGATCTCGTTAAGTAACGAATTATGGGTTTTAAATCACTCTGTTATCTCACTTTAATACTATTAAATATGTATATCGCTAAGTGTGGAAAAACACATAAAAACGACAGCTGCATCTGAATGAAAACTTAAATGGTTAAATTTAAGCTTAATAAAAAACTTAACTTAAAACAATTTTATTCATCTTATATAACTAAAGGTGCGTGCGTTTTTGAAGATCAATGAATGCTAATATAATCAATACCACAACAGTTTAACATGATGATACAAATCACGATATGACTTAATTAGACGAATACAATGTAATTGTATGAACGTACAAATGGCGAGTAAATCAAACGGGCTACACTGGAGCTATCTAAATGCCATTAACGGAACGCCATAGAGGGCGCAAAACTCGCTCGTTGTTACTCTCAAAATCGCGACACACTTTTTAATTTATTTCGTCCACAAAAAGCGTTTTGCTGTTTTATTTTCATTTCAACGGCGACTTGCGCTGTAGCGGGATCTCTATTTTTATTTATTCCCTGCATTTTTTTTCTCATTTCAATTTCGTCCCGATCGACGCGGCCCAAGCGGAACGGAGACGAGTCTCATTTTAAATTGAATCAGTCGGTTTGAATTTTTCTTTATTGTTCCTATGTAACAATTCTAATTGGTGATATTTGCATATCGCTATTGTTCTTTATTAAAATCTTCTCCGCATATAGCGGTAGTTTTTGAAGTAAATTATGACCGTTTTATAATTCGAGATCTAATTTCTCTAATTTAAATAGTTCTTTATTTATTCGGAAATGTACTGTTTCATGAAGAAGTGCAGTCATTACCCGATCTTTTGAATGCATAATTAAGAATTATGAACCAGTTTAACTCTATTAAACTTTGTATGTAAGACTCTAGGTTCTAAATGAAAACAATAACTGAAAATATATTTCGTTTGTAAAATTTTAAAATTAGCTTCTAACTTTATTTTTCAGTAAAATATTTTTGATACGGGATATAGTGATTAGCAAAATTAAATTATTGTTAAGTTTCTCTTACCGTTGAATTTATATACATAATTATATTACATATTCATTTTATCTGCGTATCCATTGCGATGTCGCGAAAACAGTCATTGATATTGACTGGGGCGATACCGCGTTAATGAATATGTATACCGGCAGGTGCACCGCATGATTAAGTGTGTGCCACCAACGATTTTTGTTCCGAACATCGATAGATAGCTCATCGATGTACGTGTCGATTTATTTATTGATAACGATTATAAACTCATTCGATTCCGCAACTAGTTATATTCGGATTAATCATTATTACTTTAGAATCGAATGTCGAATCGATTATCGATCGCATACTTCAATAAAACGAAAGTCAATTTTCTTTCATAAGGTTTTAACAATGTAATATCGATTATGTTTCATTCACATATTTCTTTTTGTTTTCACCGCATTGTCGACGATTGAACCAACTTGCAAATAGCTACGATCTTGAATCAGTGCATAAGAGCCAATAAATCTAATGGATCATTCCCCTGTCGTCGGTACAATCGACTCTTACAATTAATTACGGAACTTGTCTAACGCTTCACAGGCGAAGCGGTACCTATATAACAGTAAAATAACCAATTGTATGAAAATTTCGCAGTCACAAATCATATTTCTAAAGATTTTAATCATCACTGTTATATGATCAATCATAAGTTAGTAACGTAAAAAATACTTTTTTTTCTTTAAAAAACTATTGCGTCGAGTACCTAGTTCATTAAATCAAAACCTTGAAATGATTATTTTTTTATATTATTGTTAATGTTAGTATGTAACGGACATTGTATCAGCCCCGCGCGGTGGCCATCGGCTATATATTACACTCCGGAATTCCTTTTCATCCAGTGACGTCAGGCGTAAGCCACAGATAAAATAAATTTTACATAGTCAATAAAAATATTAATCATCTGTGCTAAAGCTTCCATTCACGACACCCTCATATTTGTATTTGAAAAAAAAAATAAACAAAAATTGCAATCCGCTGCTTGGAATAAATTATGCGTTTTTTTTTTAATTACAACTCATACGAAGAGTTGAAAAGAAATTATTAATGAAACGTTATCGGAGGTTGTAAATGTCGGTAATTACATCGGTCAGTTTTGTACGCCGTCAACAATATTTAACAGCGAGATAAGTGTAACTGAATGAAACTGGTTTACGAAACTTTTTGGTATCTCAATGTTGTCTGCAGTTTAGTTTTGTTTTAGTTATAGGTATTCATTTATTTATTTTTTGTAATTTTTTCATATTTTTATGTTAAATATTATAAAAGTTACTTGAATAAGCTTAAAATTTATATTATTTATCTCGTATTAAATATGATAAAGAAATAAGTGAAAATGCTAAACGGACCATCCGGATTTTAGCACTCACGATAATTACGTCAAAAATATCGTTTGCTGACATTTATTGGTGCGATAAAATGCGCAAAATCCCAGATAAATACGAGAGATCGGTAAATTTTTCTCTCAAATTAATTTCGTAGCGTGGATTTCACCATTTAAACTGGTTTAACTGATTTGTATTTCCTTTGGCATTCAATTTGATATCATTCCCACGGTACGCCACTGTCAAAAGTTTTAAATTCATATACCTTTGAATGCTAAGGAAGATTTGAGACTTAATGCTGAATATCTAGAACAAAGCAACAAGTCTATCCTTATTTCGAATGCCGATCGTTTTATATTACAATAATTTAATTCACTCTAATGGAACACCAGACTCCATTCAAACATTATTACACCGATTAACTATTAAATTTATTCAAACCGAATTTTCCATACCTTAGAAAACATCACACAATATAAACATGTCTTTTGTTTTGAAAAAGAAAATAAATACAATAACCTACGGGTTTAATCTTTATTAATTTTTTATGAGACAGTTATGTGTAAGGCGACATGTATTCAGCTTATTTTTGATTTTTCGTTTGGGATTGCTTAAATAGACTGTGATTTATGAACGGACGAAGTGCTATTTCCGTCGGACGAGTCGAAGAGATTTATACGAATTTGTAACACGACCCAGGACAGAAGTCGAAGGAAATTTTAATTGGATTATTAACTTATTCTAGGCCATTGTCGAGTCTGATTAACGCGTCTACTTCATTTGTGTAATTATTGAAATTTATTATATTTTCTTTCTATATTTATGTAAGAATAAGAATTCATTGATACTTTTGGCACGTTTTCATTTTTTTTATATTATATATTACTTGTTGAAACTTATGTAAACATGTAAAGTGGAATCGAAATTTTGCAATTTACTTTATAATTTACTAATTTACTTTAATCAATATAAGAAAAAAATTGTTATTTGCACACAAAAAGGAATTAGGTAGAGTAGGTAGAGTTTCTTTTCAGGAAAGGTATAAATATAGCGGCAAATGCTGTACATAATATACGTATGTACATTTGTTTTCCAACTGAAACAATTAGTTCAGCCGAGTGCTAGAAGCGAACCCATTTCTTTTCTGTTAGTTTTCGCTCTCTTGCACTTCTTCCGGTCCCAAAAAAGAAGAAAAGATTTACGTCGGCCGCCCCTGGACCTTGTAGATGGTTTAATATTATATTTATATATAAATGCACATTATTGTTTTGATAAAGTCACTTATTTTTATATTTCATCGAAAATTTTATACTTATTCGCAGTACATTGATATGTGAACGAGAGAAGGCCTATTAATACGACGTATTTTCATTGTATATGATATGATGGTATAGTAATAAATGATGACGTATATGACAATGTCAAAAGATCGTTTAAAACAAAATAAATTTGGAAGTCGCATAAAGCTTTCGACACTTCCCGACATTCACAGAATCCGAGTCGCGGCGTAAATCACGAAAGTTTAGAAAAAAAAATTCCGAAAAAATAAAAGAACTCACGTGAAAGTTCAAAAATATCAGCCGTGAATATAATTATGGGAGAGGACACCCGCTGGTTTCCGGCCTCATAGGTTCACTACCATTGTACTCGAAGCAACTCGAAACAACTCGATGTATGATCGCAATGTATGAAATGCTTGTACGACTTGTAAATGTAATCTGTCGGCGAGAATTTGATGAGAATGGAAAAACAGCCGTAATTTGCACATTGTTGTTTAACAAATCGCATTTAAGCTTGCATGAAGCAATTTCGCGTAATTTCATTTTATTTTAATTAATTTGATTTTATCTAAGCAAAAGAGAAATGTAACAATGAAGAAGATGGGAGCAACAAAAAATACAAGGAAATTATTTTATATTTGAATAACACCGAAAGTAGATTAATAACTTATTAATATTTTAAAATAAGTAGGACATTAGTAGGGGTTGAAAAAATTCTTACTTACGTAGTTATAAATAAAAGATCACTCGAAAGTCCTACCTGGCGGGTGGCTTTTTGAATCGCAAATATCAGCTCAAATAGTAGCGCCTATGATAAAGTGACGAATTCAATATAAAAAGTTTTATGAATTTATTAATAGCAAATACCTACTACTGTGGAAGTTTTCCACGCGATACTAGAGCTTGTAGGTATCACATTCTTCATTTCGGATTTTTTTGGCATTTACGATTTTGAAATAGTCTATCAATGTCATTGTTTGTTTAGGTATTTTCTGTGGCATTTAATCAAGACTTCGTCTAACGTGTAAATAATAAAAGTAGTGTCATGTATTTAATTAATGTTTCCTGAACATAAAAATGTAGTCTATTCAATGTACCTGGTCTGTAATCTTTTTATGAATTACATTTATAATTGATTGAGATATTTACATATCGATCGAATTATTAATTAATTAATTCATTATCTTAACATAAATGCAGCGTCGAAAAATACGAGTATTAAGACAATCTTAAAAGTTATAAATACCGTTACTATCTCCAAAGATCTCCAAAAATATTATAATCATAGAAACGGTTATTATAATTAATAAAAAAATATTACATAATTACAAGGCCTCACGAGCGAGTTATAACAATAGTTCGGGTACAACTTTACGATAGCTAATTAAAATGATAATTATCATGAGTAGGAAGCGAACCCGGACCGACGTAGGCGCAAACTCCGCGGTCATAAATTTTTACGCCCGCACAGGTTTACGAAACCTGGTATTTTTTAGGAGGAACATTTTTGACAGTTCATTGACCAAGCCTATAATAATATGTAGTAATAGTGAATTTTCTATACAAATTCTAGGAATGATTCTGTCAACTATTGTGCAATTTCAATACTTGGAAATAAAAATTTAATTAAAAAAACATAGGTATACTAAAAGTAATCCAAAACACATTATAATAACGATGATTTAATATTACTTTATTTTTATTTAATTAAAAAGAAAATTAAAATTTCTTAAACCTTGCACTAAGATTCTACTTAACCACACTACATATACTAACAAACGATTACAGTGACTAATTGCAGTGCTTGAATTCCTAGATTTTTATCACGTACATCGGACAATACAGTTAGTTCATAAAACATTGCCGATCATAAGCGCTGGCCGCTAATTAATCTAGACAGGCTACAAAGGTCAGATGTTATCATTGTATACAAACCTGTTAGAGCGATAAACAGGTCTTAGTGACAGGAAAATCCAGGGAGAGGTTATATAGATAGATAATATGTATTATTCACTTCTAGATAAAGTACGCATTGTGTACATCAGATACAGTTTCAAAGTTTGACCAATATCGGAGAAGCTTAAAGAGATGCGCTTGAGGTCCTTACCGTCCGACAAGCCAGAGTCGGGGCCAAAGGGTTGTGGGAGACCCAGAATTACATGGATGTCTACTGTTAGGATTGAACTTAGGGTGTAGAAATTGGACCCGATAACCCAGAACAGACGTCTCTGGAGAAGGATAAGGAGAGCCGACCCTAGTTAAAAACGAAAAAAAACCAGTTGAAGAAGAACAATAATATGTATTCGTATTAGATATAGTATTAGATATATGAGGAGGTGCATTCGTTTCAGCATTCGTTTCAGTATTCGGTGGCATAAATAATTTTTGTATTCTCTATTTTCTATTTGCAAAGCTATTTTGTATTCTCTAATAAACAAATCTTTTCTATTACTAAATTCTTTTTATAGTAAATAGTACTACTTAGATGTGCCAGTCATTTGTGTTGAGGCTCTTGTTACATTGTTGACATTTACTCCTCCGCTTTTATGAGTTTAGCGGAAACCTTTAATTTTATATTTGACGCAAAATGATTTACTCATTAAAGCATTAAGATCAGATGAGATTAGATAGAGATTGTTCTTGAAATTACCGCATTTCACAAAATTAATTCTTCAACTTTATATGAATATATTATTATGTTATTTAACTAGCCTTTTCCCGAGGCTGTATTCGTTTTGCGCGCAATGAGATTGAAGAAGATAAAAAAAAATAGTACAAGGTATATTATTTTCTCACGCTTGATATATGGCACGCTTTGACGACAGCGTTGGCGCAGTGGTCAGTGGAACTGACTGAAGCGCTAACGGTCGCGGGTTCGATCCCCGCTCATGTCAGACATCTGTATTGGCCATATAGAAGTGTGTCGTGGTCTGGATGTTTGTGTTTGTGTTGTGTGTGTTATCCGGTGCCCAGACACAAGATCCAATGGTTTTACTGGGGGGGCGTTGAGTGTGTAGCGTTTTTTTATTTATTTATTTATGGATAATAAGATCATTTATTAAAGGCGTTAAACAGAACACACAGATTGACTTTCACATTTAAAACATTTACAAAAATTACGTAATTTGTTCCACCGCGTTAAAAATACCTTAAATTCCACAAAATCGGCTACCATTGATTGATTTTAAATTTTCAATTTTTATCTTAATTTAGATAAATGGCATTTAATTTGTTTTCCAAAAAACATGTAAATAGAAAGTTGTAATACTCATCAAACTAGAAGCGTGAGAATTGGATATCAATAAAAATATCTCTGTTGCGACCTGCTTAATTATTCGTAAACATAATAAAATACTGGCGAACTGTTATCTCGCTCATCTCGAATGCCGTTCGTACTAACTTGATGGGATGTAAACAATTTTGATGGTATTCACGAACTTGTAGAGTCGGGCCTTTTTAGTTGACTGTGGCATGTATTCGTGTAATGTCTAGTTATAAAAGATACAATAGGATAGAGGATTTGTTTAAATCACGTAAAACTCGCTTGAAATCGGAATAGGCTTAACATATAGGTAGGCTACAAAACATCACGTTACGACCATAGACGTGACGTAGTAACAACAAAAGAGGGTAAATTCGCGAGGGACTACTAGTAAAAGATAAAGGTCATTTATAGAGTACCTAGTTTTGTACCTAGTATTGCTATTATTATTAACAGATTTAAACTTTTTAAATAAAATCATTAAAGAAACTGTTTCAGATAAAATATTTAAATTAACCTATCCTTCTTTTAACTACCTATTATCTCTAACGTCCTTGAAAGACGCTAAAGATTAAAGACAAACAGTTCTACGAGTTTTTTCCTAAATTCCAGGCATTTTAAAAAACATTTGCTAAAAGGTTCGCGAGTTTCTAAAGAAAAAACCTATCTGTCCGAGGACGTTAAAAGCAATAGACTTTGGGTTCCTTGAGACTAAAGTTAAATATCCATTTAAATCTTCGACGCCGGAACGCCTCGTGGGAATTCAGCGCTGCAGCCCAGGAAAGCGCTTTGCAGCAAAATTATTTTCTTATTAGAATGAAAAAATCTCTTTTACGAATTAGACTTGTCAATTTGGAAGTAGTTCAGTGATGATAATCGAAGATGAAATAATTTATTAAATAAAAAAAAATGGAATGTTTTAAGATCATTACTGTAATAGGTATGTATTTTTAATAGTTTCACCCTGTCACATCATTATATACTGACTAAGTTTAAAGAGTACTGATATATAGTTCTACTTGCTTTTCATCGGTTTATTCGTGGTTTTATAATTAATAGGATTTTATCGCCACATCGGCCAATACACAGTTCAAAATCTTTAACATTGTTTAACTAAGTACCGTAAGCTATCTTCCTACCATACATAAATTCTCTATCTTGATTCCGACAATTAAGTGCCGACTTAGAAACTTCAAACTATATCCTTCATACTAACACCTACCGTTTAAGAAAGCGCATCAAGCGACAAAGCGATACTTTCCTACCTACATAGCTTCGTCGACGACGGCACTAAATCAATACGAGCCATCACGCCCCCTCCCCCCACCCCTTCGAGCCGCTTTCCCGCCGAAAGCCACCACCCTTGAAAACCTCGTGAGCTGAGCTCCTACTTCTGTTCGGCTTTTGTGGAGGTGTAGCGCGAGCGGAACGTCTTGGGATTTGTTGACAATTGACAGTTGGGCTGCGTTCGTTACAGATGCTACAGCAGATATACATCTATGTATAGTTATTATACAATTCCAAGTATCGACTCTTCCTAATAAATTTATTGCGATCGTCGTAAAAATTAATTGCCTCATATGAATATTCATGTCGCTAATGAAACATATCTAAACTAGAAATATATCGGATTACATCAAATCGAGATATCAAAAATTTCACTTATATTTTACAACTTCCCTTCTTCGATTTATGCGATAATTAAAAATGCTTGTTTAGTTTACATATGTTGCTAAAACTACATAAAAATAAAATAAAACGCGATTTTTTTTATAAATAATATGTATGCTCAATTCAATTTTCTATTCAAAAAATTATGATATCACGCTGTTTATTGACATGATATGCAAATATAGAAATAAATTACCGAAGCAGATTTATTAAATGAAAATTATTTAATTAAAACGTTGTAAAGCATTAAGGTGAAGCAGTCAAACTATAATTATCCGTAATGTTTCTACTAAACGACTGTATAAATCAAACATGCGACGCTATTGTTCGATTCGCGTTAGATTGATAATGTTGTACCGAAGTGTGAACGAGATAGGTAACCGTTCATTGCTTTCTACTTATAAGTAATTTTATTCATGAAAACGACAGACTAAATTGCATAAAGTAATTTGTTTTGAAACTTTCATTGTTTTACGATTCACTGAAAGATCGGTTTTATATTAATTAAAGAAAGATTTTCTTAAGAGAAATACTTGAACTCGAGTCCCTATGCCCATCTTCGTAAATATCTTAAGTGCTCTATAATGGATTTTGAAATCGGGAGTTTAAGTAGGAAGTTACTCGAAGAATTGCGTTGGCATTATTCATGCGAACAGTTACCTCTCAGCTGCCGTACCTGAAAAAAAAAACAAATGTCATTAGCAAAGAGGATTAAAATAAGCGATTTAACAATATTCCATAATCAATATCGATTCGATATTTAAAAATGTAACGGTCTCATTCGGGTCCACGCGACAGGCGGTAATGAAATAAGCGTAGGACAAATATAATAAATCTCACAGAGACGCGAGGGGGCGGTGGCGACTTCCTCATTCGATATTTGAATTTAATTTAGCGTTCTCGTTGTCCCTTCGACGATTTTAATGGTTTTTTACTATGCCAGTTTCAGGATTGAAATTTTCGGTACAAAGCATAGAATTACATAGAGCTGTTGATTCTTAACAAAGACCTGATTTATATAGAGTTGTTAGTACATACTTATAATTCTAATGAGCTTTCGTTTAGTTACCCTAAATGTTTGCTGTTGAATCGTCTAGCGTTTTCTAGGGAATTATATACGTTGTACGAGAACGATGGAAGGCGGTCTCTGGGAGGTGATCGTGTTTCGCGTGTTTACATCCAGGATTATCGGCCGCTTTAACTCACGGTCTCAATTTAAGGTTGGATACACACTTAACTCGGGAATATAAATTTATATAATTATAAATCACTTTACGTACCTACTATACCAACTACTGCCTAAATATATTCTTATCTATATACCTTTATATTTGGCTCTTTCCTCATATTGATAGAATTGCCGTAATTTTTAAATAATTTAACTGTTATTTACACGGTCTACACGGTCATACTGTAGGTATCTAAAGGAAAAATTTGGTCTCATTTCTCATTTTATTGGTCACAATTTGTATACTGCTTAGTAACACACATTAAAAAAATAACATAAAAAATTATTGAACGCAAGATCAAATTATTTAAATGCTTACAAAATATTTTAAATTTAAATTATTTGTTGAATCTTGTAGAGCTAAAAAGATTTTTGTTATTAGTACATAATATATCTGTAATACCAAATCTTATTAGTGTGAATAATATTAAGTTGTAGCTATTTTTGTTTTATTACTTGCTAATGGCCTTGTTTAAATCATAATGGCAGCGTTAAATGTTAAAAATTTTGCAAGCCCCTTGCTGCTTGATTTATAATTTTGCGTAAATTATGTTACTCTAGACGAAATATAAAAAATGTTATATTATTATACCTACTCGTACATACATTTTTATATAAAAATGCCTACGCTACGTCTGAAAAGTCGCTTTACATTTTTTGCTTTATAAGTACCTAACTTTGTATTAAAATTTATATAACAATACTCACCTTATTTTTGGTACATAAGTTTCATTTTTAAATATACTTACAAATTTAAATATCATCTAATTTAAATAACGAAGATTATAATCATTAAAAAAACATGAATATGTAAAAATATTTCTATTGTGCCCGCAACTTAAAGAGTTGGCCGCGATCATAATCAGATTCGGGCCACGCTATCAAAACGTATCTCACTAACTTTTGCTATGTATACAGCTTAACAAGGACTTTACTTTTAAAACTCTCGCCACGGCAGATAGTTCAAATCGTGACTTACACTAGCAGAGGTATGTTATAATTACGTTAGATTACACAGACCGATTACTTACTTGAGCTACCTCGATAATAGCCGCTAAATGCGAGGCGTAAATCAAATATCTCTACACAAATTATAATCCATTCTTTTCCTTCTATTATAGTGATTTATACCTAAATATGTATAAAGTAAAAAAGCATCTCGAAGAAACGCAATTAATTTACTTTATCTTATCGTGATCGGCACTATTTAAAAGCTCCTATTTAAATGAGGAGGAATATTTAATTTTTCAAACACATACGAAATCTGTAGATCAAACATGGCTTACAGAGTTCACACGAGTGACGGGCGGGTAGGTGCGGCGAAATGGGACACGCCGGTGATGGGGTGACACACACTGTTATTATTAGTTTTTTGTCCCCACTCTCCCCTCCTAGCGCTTCGGCCGCCATTACCCGCGTCAAGAACGGTTTTTGTCCATTTTTTGTAGCGATGAGACTTTTGTTTTTACTACGCGATCGACGGCGCAATCTTGATACAGTTTCCTTTTAATATTTTACGTTTTATTAATACGGATCATTATTATTTTTTTTTATATCGCTTATATTTGTCTCTGCCGTCACATTAAATTAACGAACGGATAAATTAGGATGCACATCACTTATTTATGTTTCGCGGTACGATAAATGTCAAACAATACAAATATCACTCAGCGGCTCATAATATATTTTATCTTGTGGTACGGCGATTAATTTACTTTCAGGTTATCGCACTCCGTTACGTATTGCAAATGGGAATCGATTTGTTTATCAACACCTCATTATTATTACGTAAACGTTAATCTTATAACGCAATAAATAGCACTTATAGTTCTGTAAAGACAGGAACGAGAGATGAATTTTAATAAGGCAATTACGGCCGATAATTCGCGACCGTATTTCGGATCTCAACCCCGCGCGCGTAAATTTGGAACTAAACAAAATCCTCCAGTTACCCGTAAGGTAGTCGGGAGTCCTTGAAAACTATTGTTTATAAACAAAAGTTGTTATGCAAGAGGCTATAAATGTTGAATCGTGTAAAGAATCGGGTTTTACGACCGCATTATATGGACGGGGCGAGATAAAGCGATTGTTTTGGGTCGTAAATAAGACTGCAACAGGTACGGTGCCAACGGGACTCCACAATCACGTGGCACATCCACTTTCCCTTTCGGTTCATTATCTTCGCGAACTGTGTATTACTTTATACTAAATGTTATTTAACAGTGGTTTTTCTTTAAAGTTTTACGTGTAGGGAAGAAAAAGTATAAGAATAATATTTGGGCGTCGGATCCAATTCCCGAATCGATATAATTATAGTCCCGTACCCCTCATAAATATTATATTCCTATAGCTATAGGGCGCGGCCGGATTCGCCCGTGGCCATTGTACGGAGCTACTCACCATAGCAATCGGTGACGTCACGCGAATAAAAGAATGCAGGAAACGTTGCTACTACACATGTGGACTTTATAGGACTCGATATACCAAAGTTAAAACATCGGTACCATATTTTCTTTAAAAGTGTTTGTTACGAAAATATGCATTTTCCGTAATCAATTTTGAGCATATTTTCATAAAAATAGGTATGATAGAGCCATGCTAAATTCGTTTAATTTGTGAAATTTCTACATCAATAAATTTCTGAAATATAATGTCTTATATGTACCATTGAAAATCAGCATAAGGTGTAACCTTCTACGCTGAGTGGTATAATACCTTTTTGGGACACGTCATATGTAATTTATAATGTTATTTTTTTATTATTATTTTTGTTTGTTGCATTGATTGTGTTCTTTTTTTCCATATATTTCAATTTTCTTTTTTTGTTGTAAATGATAATTAATTAGTCATAAGTTTGTTTCCTCTTTACTTGTCATAAGTTTTACTTTTACTTCTTTCTTTTTTTCTTTCTTTCTTTCTTATATGATATATTTTTAATCTGTAAGTTATTAATTAAAACACAGCTATCTATGCGATTCTGAAAATACAATCCGATTCAAGGATCTCAATCTAATTTCCTAATACACGAAATTATTTCCCTCTTTTATCTAATTTTAGACCACGCAAAGGTTGCATGTTGAACGACAGTTAAACCGAATACAGATTAAACCAGCGCCAACCTACGCCGTATAAAAATTGACCATGAAATTTCTACTCCGTTGGCACAATGTTCTACAATTACAAAAGTTCGTTAAAGTTTTTATCGACATAACGAATTTATAATTTGTTTCGGCTATCCGTAATGTCTACTGCGTTTCTATTTCCAAATATCTGTTAAACTGTATTGCACTATATCTGCACTATATTTTTTTATTTCTTAATATCCATACAAAATTGGACTATTCAATTTTTTCACTGCGAAATCGATACAGGAATATGTATGAAAATTAAAATTGGGAAAATATTTTGTAGAATATAAAGTAGCATTTTTGAAACTTAAACAGAATGTGAAAAGTATTTTAAAGGAAAGCCACTAAAATTTTCCAAGTCACACGTGAGTAATATATTCGAGAAAGTTAAGTTATTACACAATTTTCCTTAAAAGTCATAAAGCTATCATGTCGACAATTATAATAAAATACGCGAATAGCGAACCGTATACGTCTTCCGTGCAAAATGTAGTTTAACGTATAATGGAACAAGACAGACTAATTATCAGCATTATCTTGCCCGCATATCACTATACAAAACACCACCATTTAAAGGCGCTATATTGTTCAATAAACGAGCAAAAACAAAAGGAATCCAAGAGCTTAATCTATGATGAGGGAATTTATAAACATCTGCTTGTAGGAATCCGACATGTCGCATCTGTTGCCGTCGGTTCTTTTTTCGAAAATTTCGAATGCGCGTGAGTCGGTTTCGAGTCATAGCGGCAGATGTTGCTTCGCTATATATGCCGTATTTACATTTAATTCAAACTTTAATAAAAAAATCTTAAGGTATAAAATTGTACAGCAACGTTTTTTGTCCTAAATTTTTCCCGATGATACTTTTTTACTGCTAGTGTAGGATTATGACGTAAAATTTGAAATTGCCGGGTCAGACTGGTTTGTGGTGGCGATGTTCGAAGATAACAGTAAACGGGTCATTACGACCCTTCCCTAATTTCGAACGATATCAACGTGATGCGATGCATTTATCAAACGCTTTATAGCATAGGGTTTTAAAGGTTCTGACGCGTACTTTATTGCTTCCTATTTCTTAATAACTTTATTTGTTAATTCAGTCATTCGTCTTGTTTCGTTTATATTTACGTAAAAGTGTGGCCACAAAATAAAGTATTTAATAACTGCTAAAGCAAGTTCCCATTTTATACGTTATTTTATTAGTTTAATTTATTTGCAGTGATATTTAAAAAAATATATATTATTATCAAAAGTTAGTATGTTTTAATTTAAGTATTTAAGCACATTAACTACACATATTTTATTAAATAAACTTGAAAGAGAAATTAGTGAGACCCAAACTCACCTGAGTATAGCGACTTCAAAAAAAAAATATATAATTTTATTTCATCGACCACAAGTCCACAACTAACGCCCGAAGCGCGAGTCGAAATAAAAGTTTAAATCAATCGATTCAATGCGGCGTGTCGTTTGTGTCTTCGGGAGACTTATTTCTTTGACCCTCAAATTCAGTAATTTAAGTTTTCCCCTCCGGATAGCATTTCATTTACCTCTTCAACCGATACGCTGCGTGGGACGGACTAATCTGGCGCAGAGAAATCTGTAGAGATGACCAATCATCAGAAATGTAGGTATTTATATTCTAATGCTAGTTGACCCGGCAAACTTTGTTGTGTAAATTATGACTATTTTGTTTTTTGTATAAAAAAATGGGGGAATATCTAAAGACGTAGCGACAAAAATATATTTTGCGAATTATTCTTCTTCCTCCCAAACATAAATAAAACATTTTATAAACATCGATCCAGCCATTTAGAAGGACTGCAATCTCAAACACCGCGACATGAGATTTTTATAAATCTATATTAGCACAGCTTTTTCGATCGAGTGTGGTAATCTCAGGAAGAAGCATTTTTATTTAAAGAATTATAAATATATAATACCTAGTTAAATAAAATTTTTAAAGGAACGAATTTAAAGTAATATAACATTATTGATAAGTACAACATTATTGACTTCATACTTTCATGTTTATGTATTCAGACAGGGTAAACTGAGTACGGTTGTGCCAATTTTATATTGAACACCTATTTTCTTTATTTTGCCTTTTATCTCGATATTCCCGACAGATTCACTAATATAGCGACTGTAGCAACCGTACCCTGACACAATCGTACCCACTTCACCAGTACCGTACCCTACATTTACCAGTAATTCATAATAGCTTTTCAATAATGAATAATTAATAAATAATCCGAATCGATACCTTTTCAATATATAATTGATATTAATACTGATTACCTGAATTTTTTGTCCTATAATTCCTCACATCAGTATGCGTTACACAAACTAAAACACAGCATTTAAGACCATAGAGCTAATTTTTCTTGGAATTATGCCATTTTTTTTTTCAGGTTAAGGTAGCTCCACAGAGTAGCAGTGCCGATAATTCCCTCCATTGATTCGTAACGCCTCCCGCGCCACGCTACAATGCTCGCGAGTGAGCCCCGACATTTGCTATTGTTGTCTATGCTCCGCTTTGCCCCGCTCTACTCTATGCCCTTATTTATCACCCTCTATATGTATAACATTTGTGCAAATTGATTTTAGAATTCGAACCTTTCAAACAATCAAAGATTAAATTTTTAAAAATTTAATCGCATAAGAAAATTCGAAATTTAAATTAAAAGTAAAATGTTATATTTCACATTAAATCAAAGCGGTGATTTTTGTTAATCCATTTTAGCACATTTGATATATCAAACTTTATATTTTTTTTTCTATATATGGCTTCGATTTTTAAGGAAGGTATAAAATGGCGATTTTTTTTTTAATAAAATTCAAAATAAAAAAATTGAACATTCCTTTTTGAAATGATTGTTCTTGAGACATATTCTACACGTCGATCTATTTTTTATATAGGTATTACTCATTTACATAAAATTATTTCTGAGATAAATATCTGTAATAAACAATCAGACGCCGAAATAATGACATTAATATTCCATTTAATTACCACGAGAAACTCTTAAAGACGGAGAAATATAAGTATTTTTAAATCGTTCATAAAATAATGCTAACATCACTTATAATTTTGATATAAAATATGCAAATAAAATTTATGGTGGTTTGATTAGTACAAGATAATTATTTTTAAATATATACAAAGATAAAGATCATTTTATAGATAATCTAAGTAAATTATTCAGCTACGTAAATTATTTAAATAAGATGTAAAAAAATTAATTACATACACATTCATACAAAATTTTTAAAATAAATCGAGAGTTAATCACCGAATTTGAATAAATTTCGCATTAAATAATTTAAATTATTTCAAGTTTTTTTTTCGTTATAATTAAATTTGTAAGATTTTTTGTTTCTTATTCAAATGTAAGAATGGAGTGTTCAAATAAGTTATGTAAACAATTATAACGTGGCAAATTTATTTTTCCTTATATGGCATTTCTAAATTACTCGTTTCTGAGCTTACGATGTAAGAATTTAATCTGGAAGCTTATCGGCGCTGCCTGTGTGGCCGCTGTATATGGCGCGGTCTGGTGTGTTTACATCATTGTGGAACCTAAATTGCTAAACAAAATACCTAAGGAAGCGGTTAGTCATGCGACGTAATGATTACGAGTTCTGTTAACACGAATACAATACTGAAAATGATTTGCATATGTTTATTAGCTCGATGGGAATATCGGAATTGTTTGGTATTGTTGCTTATTTTGAACTGTATCTTGTATATATTTTTCGGTAATGGAAAGATTTTTGATACAATAATGTTTGTTGTATTATATTAATTATTCATATTGATTATATTAAGTCAAATGTGTAACAATGGCAAAAATCTAAGACAACATAATGTTTGTTGTGTTGTGTTGTATTTGTTTTCTTCTCTATATGAAATAAAGGCATTGAAGTGCCAAAATAAATTATAACTACTGAAAAGTACCTAAATCTGATATGAATGGTATCCGATTTTCCATCGCTCAAGCCGACAAAATTAAAGTTGTATTCGCGAAATATTTCTATATGCTTAGAAATTAAACGTATTAAAATAATGATATCGTACTCAGTGGACGGGGTTAGCTGTCGAAAATAAACAATTATTTCCTTGGGGTGCCCGATGAGGTCGGTGGAGCCGTAGGGTGCCTAGATGTATGGGGCAGAGGGAGGTATCTGAAAACAGCACGAGTCTGAGATGGTAACAACTTCATTTTCGCAAAATAAGCAAATATTAAACACGTCATCTCAAAGTTTAATAATAAATTTTGAAATTTCATTTAAAAATGTATGTATATAGAAATAAATCGTAAAAAAATTATAAAGTTTTAATTCTATGTTCCATTAAGATGTATGTAAAATTTATACATAACATAATTATTATTAATGTATACAATGTATCTATTTATTTACCTTACATTTTCATAAAAACAAACTCTCAAGACAGTTATGTCATTTTTTTTCAAAATCAAAAGTGAATAATAACACCTAATAATTTTTGCTTCCTCTCGAGAAACAGTAATTTCATTAACATCCTTCTGTGTTAGCACCGTTGTAACCTAAGGCAGGAATCTGATCACTGACCCGTGAACTGAACAGAAAGGAAAATTTTCTTCTACAAAGAAAATGCGATATAAATAACTCCAGTGCCCTGCGCCTACATCGCCCTATGACAAAAGAGTTATCGGTGCGTTGAAAACAAAAATGGCAAGCTGATTTATTAGCCACGCGTATTAGCTGTGTTTTTCTTGGATTAGAAAAATCAAAGAGTTTTTTTTTCTAATTATTGCAAAACTATAAGCCTTATATCATCTAAGAAAAGGGTTGTAGGAAATAAATTATCATGCAATCCTAACTATTTTAACAATTCAAAGCTGAAATGTCAAACATTAAAATTAAAAAAAAAATACGAATATTCGCGATCAAAATCTATTTAAAGTGGCTACAGCCATATAAACTTCACGACATAAAAAAATAAATAATGTTTTAACACTTTTGTTTTGACAGAAAGGAAATTAGAATAAGCTGTATTACAATGTTGTAACTATATAACTAAAGAGTTGAAACAATATTAACTAAGACCTAATATGATTTCAACTTCTTAGAACAGCTTCTAAGAAGTTAATGATTAACCCTATGTCAGCCGCAGACCTCGATACCTCCTGAAACATAAATTTTTACAGCGCATGACATACTGCCTCGTATTTTAATGTCAAATACTGTATTAAAAATGTTTCCTAAACGTTATTTCTGAACTACTTTGTTAAAAATAGACGAAACATTAATTTCAATAATGTAAGAGTACATTGACCTTACATAACTGTATTATTTTTCAAAATCCAACGAATTATAATTATGAAAATATGCTAAATAATATTTTATTTCAGTTTCTAAGAAATTTATAATTAATTATAAATTATAAAAACCTTGCATTTTATCGTATAGTTGCGATATTACTTTAAAACCGATTTGCTTGAAAGCATTATTAAACCATTTATCTTGTTGGCTTCGTAGGTATTTTAGTTGAATTGTATCAAAATCTAAACGTAATCTTGTAAATTCAATTAGACTTTAGCTAGAGGTCACCTTTATGAAACAAATAAGGATTTGAGAGGCCAATGCTGGTACGAATATCCAATTTGTAATGGTATAAATGGTTTCTAATTTTATGTACTGATTTGGAACAAAATATATATTATATGTTTGTATAAATTTAATCCATACTTATGTATAATTCATTTCATCAATTTGGTGGAAAATCTTTTAAACAATTCTTTTGGAAGCTTTTTCAACGACGCCAAAGTTGTGTAAAAGTCAATGCAGTCTAATTTCTTAATATTTTGTGTTTCTGACAAACAATATTTCAAAACCAGAATTAATTTTTTATTATTATAGATAGCACCTATAAAATAAGAAACATTCTTTAAAGTTTATGTTAGACTAGTTGCAACCAGCTATTGATATCGAAGTACGAACTCACAAGTTAAACTAAGCTCGATGTTTGGTGAATAATCGTCTCCACTACCGGCGGTGGCTCTCCGGATGAACCAGATTTATACTCCTAACCGAACCCATGACCTATACCCAGGGCTCCAATATAAAATGACCTATACCCAGCTAGGGGTACTTCCAGACCCTGGTATACACGTGCACTGTGGAATCCTCTTCATATACGCCCGATGTCCGCCTTGAGGGCGCGATTTATGGCGTGGAAACGTCATCGGTCCCGTGTTTCAGTATAAATCATATGTTTGCTTAGCGTAGACGACTAAATTTCTCGGATGTATGCTTGAATTGTCTTCGTATTTATGGGCAGGGGTGTAATTGTTTGAGCGCGATTGTTCGCTCGGCGCTGTTTTGTGTGTGTGTGTTGTGTTTTATGTTCGTTAGTCATTGTTGTGTGAAGTTGTTTATATCAAATAAAAACTGTACAGTTTGAAATAGGAACTCTACTTCTGATCAACTTTTATAAGGACGTGTCTGTTTACAATACATAATAAATGTAGTTTATTATCTGGATTTTAATGATACACCGTATTAACATAATTATGTATAGAGCAAAGATTGAGTTGTATAAATATATTTTATTTCTTTCGACAAATTGGCTCCCGAGGGATAGTCAAACGTATCCCCATTTTCCCATGCAAAGTCAACGGTTCCTACTGTTCATAATAAAATATAAGCATAATAAAGAAATATGTATTTATTCATTTATACATTTTTGCCAAAGAAATGTTAAATGTTTATACGAATTCACAAAAACTTAAACTATTTTAATACTGGAAAAGTTTCGCCTTAAACACCTACTTACGAAGTTAAACTGACTTCCATAAAAGAAAACGTTTTTATACATCCGATTGGAACAAGCAATTTTTCTTTGAAAAAACACATACATTAAAGAACATCAATATGTTTTATGAATGTTTTCTTTTTTGTTTAAAATGTATTTTATTTTATTTAAAATTACATCTACCTACTTATTCGGATACGTACATTTGCAAGTAATTGCTAGCGCTTATATTTTAAAATTTAGCATTAAAATTGCAACACTGAGATAATTATAATAATGAAATATAATTTTGGATTCAGTATAATACTTAGCTTAGTACAAATATGAAGAAATACTAGTTTAAAAGGAACAGACAATTTAAAACTATTTGCAAAAATTTTAAATTAAATGCGACATTTCAACACAATAAAGAACATTGCTACTGTTTTGAATCCTTTTCATTCACGTCAGGTAAATATAAAAAAAAACTTACAACAATAATCAAGAACAATCAGAAGAGAATCGAGTCGACTCCCGGGAGATGAAATTTACGACTCTCTTTGTTGATTATGCAACAACAAAACTAAGGAAGTCAGGTATCAGGTATGTTTACATCGATTGGAATTTGCATGAAGTTTGAAGCTTTCACTTTTATTGTCAGAATTAGAATAATAGGACCGTTTATAAACAGACTGAACAGGCGCATAGTTCGTTGTTTTGAGTACTCGTAGCGTACTCGCGTTGAATTTTACTTTATGCAAAGTAGGATAAGCGTTCACTATAAGGCTGTCGGTGAAAATTTTTACTTGCCTAAATCATTCAAGCTGTGGTCAGTTTTGTCCTAGTTCTATGTTAGTTCCACTCTCGAAAATAACAAACAAAAATCTGCTGTTAATTGAATGTTTAGTTTCTAAACTAATTTGTAAGTATGTTAAAGGTATTTGAGTTATTTGCTCAAATATAACTTTTAACTTATCTGAGTACCTACCAACTTAAAAAATAAAGTAACCCATAGACTTTACAAAAATATTACAACTTATTATATCATAGTCGTGTATTGGAAAACATCAAACTTTGAGGTAGTCTTACTAGTGTTACTAGCGCCATTTTAAAGCCCCAAATTCTAACAAGAAGTAAAGCTTAGAAGCTTCTAACATCGATAGTAACGCCATCTCTACAAAATCGTATAAAACAGTTCAGTATTTTCGCGAGTCACCCTCTAAAACGAACCTTTTGCACCCTCGCGCCACCCTTAGCGCACTTCAACACGAACCCATCACCTAAGCGATTCTAACGCCATCTCTGGGATGGCGCATGAACTTCCAAAAAAGCATGTAGTTCCTAAATCGTCCGCCACACAAGCGCCGCAGTCAGAGCTTTTGAATGAAATCGAGTCTAATAAGAGAAACATATTTTAAGGAGGAGACTATAGAGTTGTTTTTGCCGTGTTGAGATTGCGGTAACGTCGGACAGAGTATGCAAATTAACGTGCCATTACATGGTAATTTATTTGAAACGAATGACCACTTTGCGGTGTAGTGCATCGAGCACTGAACGTTTATATGGGGACCCTGACCTTATATCGCGTCAATTTATAGCTCGGAGCCGTTAAACGCTCTTTTACGTAACAGCTGTTGTGTCTCGCGTGATGCCTTAGCACACTGACCTTGTTTATACGAACTTTCACCTGTTTCTTCATTTGTTTGGAAATTTAATTGCCTAGACTAGTCTTGATTGGACGATTTGGAAAGGCGATCACACCTATTTATGACTATTTCTATAATTAATACATAATTTAATTAATGGCTTCATTCACAAATCATAATAAAGACATTCTTTCTAAGGTTAGGTAATTACTTTCCATATTCGAAACAGATCCAATAATATCCATCACTATTTTTTACTTATCGTAAAAAGCTCGTTTTCTCAGTAATTAATTTTTGAATAACAACAAGCATTCTGAAACTTCAGCCATTAATTAACTGATTAAATTTCGCTCGCGTTGCGCTTATATGGCGAGCTCTGATTGAGACCATCGTATTAAGTATTCGAATGAAGACTTTACAGTTACACAGTATTTATGAGTTGGAACAATAAATTTGCAAGTGGCGAGATTTATGAGGACAGTGGCGGGCTGCACACGCCCATATCTCGTTCTGATTGTGCTGAGAAAGAAATCGATTATAATGTTTCGTGTATAATGAAATCTTGATAAATTTTTGATACGTTCGAAGATAATATAAATAAAGTTTATAAACGCAAATGAATAATTCAATTTTTTTCAAATAATCCCCACGCGAACGCTCATTAGGCGCCGATAAAAACATTCAAGTTAATACGTAATATTACAGCACACTCGATAAAATATTTTAATAAAATAAAACAACTCGCGAGCGTAATTGAAAAGATAAAAATCAGACAAATTATCCAATTACAATATTTTAAGCGTAATGACTATAAGAGCTGGCAGCTTATTGCTATTAAATCATAATTCTTGGCCATGCGAATATACCCCGATATACGGGCGCGCCAAAAGCGTTGCCTTCCAAAGGCTACTTGGAAATGATATAAACATCGCAAGAAAATACTTTTTTTTGTCGACAACTCACCTGTCAAGTACGTGTAGACGCGACAGCTACTTAAATTGGACATCGTCGCTGATACGAGCGAACTGTTTGTCAGAAACGAACACTAATGACCCGCGGACGATCAATTAA
Source organism: Junonia grisea (assembly GCA_018235645.1). Classification (NCBI taxonomy): domain Eukaryota; kingdom Metazoa; phylum Arthropoda; class Insecta; order Lepidoptera; family Nymphalidae; genus Junonia; species Junonia grisea. The sequence continues at coordinate 934 of DVXP01000152.1, read as the reverse complement.
TAAATCCACACGTGATTATCGACCTTATTGTACTCTCGAGGATATACTTTAAATAAATTGAATGTCGTGACAGGAACAATTAAAACAGCGCCGTGCTTTCATCTAGGACAAAGAGGTTAAGATGAGAAACAATAGAGGTGCAAATGTTATAGTCGGATATTACAATAATGGTATCGATTATAATTTGCGTGCGATGTGGGGTGAGATAGGGGCGAGAGGCGACACGTAAGCGACAGGGTTCCCCAATCGGCGACGCGATCGGCGCTTGCGCAGGCCGCACAATGCTATCGTAGCTACGATCGCGGACATGCACTCTCGCGCCATTACGATTGGTTCTCCGACGCGCCTATGCGCCGGTGATTAGCTATTTTCAATATTGTTCCTTTAATTCTTCACGTAATTCCGTTAAGGGAACCACGCACGAAGCAAGCGATTCTGGAATTATCTCGAGCCTTCAACACGACAGGCCAAAGATAAGATAATCGAAAACGTTGAAAGCTAAAATATTTTCAATGGCAATATTATAGTTTGGACTCGCAGTGGCTTTATGCATGTCTCTTTTATTTGTAAGCTATCAACTTTGCGCTTATGTGTTTTGTTTCTTATGGTTTACACGCTATAATAAGATTAAATATCATCTTTAAAATTCGTTAACAAACTTTATGATACCTTACAAACGGTCTCGGCCACGCATTAGTATTGCTAACTTTTTAAAAATTTAATATACCTTATTATTGTTACCGGAGATAGTGTAGTTTTCCAACAGTGAAAAATTTTATTCAAATCGGTTAAGTAGTTTCGGAGCCTATTAATTTCAAACAAACCACCAAATCTTTCCTCTTTATAATATTAGTGTAAATTACTATTAATTATTATAATATATAGTAGATTTAATGACGCATTTAATTTTTGGCGTATCTAGACAGTACCTACA
>DVXP01000151.1:0-26525 GCA_018235645.1 Junonia grisea | reverse complement strand
TTTTCGTTTTCACGAAGGTACATTGAATTTAATCACTTAATTCACGAGGTACATTGAAAATTCTATGCGTTTTCGCCAGTTTCATCGTTCTATATAATGGGGCCCCGCTAGATAGAATCACGCACTAAATTATAGCATTTTCCTCAAAAGATTTCGACTTTTTTGATTTACTAAATTTTTGTCAACTTACTTATTTTTGGGTGCATTTGTAGAACTGTGACTAGAACTTGAACTCGATGAAGAACTAGATGATGAAGAAGAGCTTCTAGATCTGCAATCAATTATTTGTTTATTATTTAAACTGACTTATTACTTAAATTAACCTTGTAATTGACTAACATATTGTTTCAAGGTAACAAACCTTTTTTTGCTCTTTGACTCTGACCTTCCGTTTTTATCTACACTATTTGAATTGTCGTCTTCACGTTTTTCTTCCTCTTTCTGTTTTTCATCATCTGCAAAAAGCCATTCTATGAAACAAACATTATAAACACAAAATCCTATACTTATTCTAGTTAGAATCACATTAAAAATCTTCTGTTTATACAGAGGTAATTGCTATTTCAACCGAAAAATACTAAATGCATCTCAAAATCAACACCGCTAACCCATTTTGGAAGAGTTGCCCTGTTCCCCATCGCTGCCCCATAGATCATACTTAGAGAGATCAGCGTCATCCCCTGACTCCTCCTCCTCGTCTTCCTCCCCTCCCTCCTCTTGGGCAGATGCTTTGGTCTGTAACAAATGGAGCTTTTAATAAATTTCTCCCATGAATAAATTAAGTAAAGACATATTTTTAAAACTTCATGCCATCTTTTTTCATGAATAAATTAAGATTCAGTTTAAATAAAATTATATTTATGATAGCATGATATGTTAAAAACAATATATCTCTACAATCTTACATACATTGTATTAGTCCATACAAACCTTTTTCTTTCGTTTCACTCTCTTGCCATCAGTGGTCCTAACACTCTTGTCTGGCTGTTTTACCGTCAATTTCAGTCTATTTAACAAAATTGGTTTTGGAAGTGCGAAGCTTTTAAAATTTCCTATCACAGGCGCATTTTCATTCAAATGTGGAGGTTGAGTTTTCTTAATTTCACTTGTACTTTTAAGATTAATGTTTACTTTTTTGTTGAGATTTGAAGGCATTATGACTGGACCTGGATCGAAAATATCACTCAAAAAAGGAGTGTCCCCCGTGTTTCCATCTAACTTTTCCAACTCTCTTTCAATACTTTCATCTTGATTTGACTCTTTCTCCCAGTCTTCATCGTTAGTCAAATTAATCGTTTCTAAAGTTTCACTTTGATTGTTGTTGCCGCTTTCCTGGCTATCAAGTGTTGTATTTTGATTCAAAGTATCACTTGATTTTGAAAGCTGTTGTAGATTTTGAAGGGCAAGAAGAAGCGTATTTGTATTTATATTAGATAAAATATTAGAAAGATCTAATTGCAGAGGGTTTGATGGTGGTTGAGTATTATTTGCATCCTGTGATACTACAGATTGTGGTGAAGAGTTTTCAATAGGTTGTTTTATTGCCTGTCTATTAACTGGTTGTACTTTTTCTATCTGTATTTGATCTGAATTATCTTGAACACAAGGTACAGTTTTGTGGTTGTCTGCTTTTATTGTTATTGATTCCAGTACATGTACTCTTTTTGAAGGGCTTACAATTTTTTGTTTGATTTCAGGTACTGGCGGCGGCAAGGGTATATCCATATTTTCTATTCCCATATATTGTATTTCATTACATACATTTTCAGGTATTGATTCCGATTTTTGCTTAAGAAAATTTGTTTTAATGATTGGAGATTGATTAATTTTTTCATGGAATTCTTTTTGTGCTGCTACTGGAGGTTTAGGTGTACATAATATATCGTTAGTGTTTTGAGTGTCATCATTACCTTGTAAATCTTTCAGTAAACCTAGTAACATGTCCCGTTTCTCTGTTATGAAGTCTATGTTAACTGAATTTGTTTCAGTTGTTACTTTTTGATTATCTGGACTTGTACCATACAGCATGTTTGTAACTGGACTCTGGGCTCTTATTGACCCGATACTTGGCGGTGATGGAGTACGCTTATGCTGTGAATTTTCTGGCATCATGTCAACCGAGTCAGAGTTTTTATAGAGAGCATCATCATCTTCATCCCATTCAGTTTCATACCTTTTCCTTACATTGTCAAATTTATCTAAATCATTATTATTATCTGGACTCTCTTGTGCCTCTTCGTTGTCGCCAAAAATGTCCATAATACTTCTATTTTTCACAGTCGAATTTGATTGAACAATGTCAAAAACGCGAGACGAATTTTCTGTCATATTCGTATTATTTTTCTTAATTTCGACCGGCTTATCAAATGGCATATATTGATCTACTGTGGCACTGTTATCAATTTCATCTTTAGTAAAATCTTCAAGACGATTTTCTAAACCTGGCAGTTGTACTTCATATTTTGGAGTCTCAACAAAGTAATCTGTTGTAGAATTTTCAATGCAAGTTTCTTTTGGTGGTATATTTGACGTTATTGGTACATTTGAGAAAGTACTTCCATTTCCTTTCGCCCAGAATCCTCGTTTCTTAACATTATTTTTAAAATCTTGATAGTTGTTTTTAGCTCCCAGTTTCGTAGGTATATATTCACTAGAGTAGCCGTCAGTCTCTAGGGTCGGAGCATCACGATTCCTTTGATTTACACCCATATTTTGGAAATTAGACATGTAAATGTTTCCTGTGACCAGTGGTGACTGTTCCATCATTTTTAAAGTGCTATAACCTTGAAAAGATTGATTTTCTGTTGACATATAAGAGTTATTATCGTTAGATGATGTGGGTCGTTTTTTAACCTTACGTTTAACTTTCCTACCATCACCGAAAACGCGTGATCGAAAATCGACTTCATCACTATTGTATGAAATTGATTCTGAATCGGAGTCACAAACTGACTGCCGGCTATTATTATTTGATTTCACAGAAGTGCCTTTTCTTGTATTTAAAATTTTTGGGTCAGCCTGTTCTACTTCTGATTCAGGGTAGTTAGATTCTTGACTGTCACAAGAACTAGATCTTGTTCTGTGATGTGTTGATGCTGAATGACTTCTGCCTTGTGACAGTCTCTCATCCACAGTACTCACAGAACCTCCAGTGGCTCTTGTTTCATTATCTATGCCACCAATGAGTAAAGTATCTGTACTGAGACTTTTTTGTCTTAAACCGAAAGGAGCTTGATTATTCTCATCTGCATTTTTAGAGCACTCGTCGTCATCGCTGTCAGATATAATAGCTATTTCATCTGGATTAGGAAGTTTTTGAGGTATTTTATTTCTGACATTGTTTGGTGTTGTGATGACTTGATTGCTTACTGGCCTTTCTACAACCTTTTTTGCTAGCTCTAAATGTGAATCCACCAAGCAGCCAGTTGTTAGAAGTCTTTGCCTCCAAGCAAATATTGTCTTAAAATCAGGTGCTGGTTTATCATACAATGACTCAAATTTGTCTGTACTGATTTTACAGTTGTTATACACTATAGCAAAAGCTGCTGCTTTGACTCTTTCCTCAACAGTATATGTAACTTCAAAATCTTCAGCTGGAGTTGATCCTGTAAACTTATACACCACATCATTATTTGTTGATGAAACCCTATTTTCCATGACTGGATTGTAAGATTTCAAAGCTGGTGAAACACTACTTTCATTCCTACTTTTCTTTGAGCTGGTGTCGTAGCCTGAAGACGCTGTGTGTTCTTTATCCCCTATACTTGAAAAGCGTTTACGTTGAATCCCATTACTCTTGTATGGTGGAATGTTTAATTCTCTCCTATAGAAACTAGGTGGATTTTTAAACTGATTTCGTTTCAGTGTCATTTTGTTGAGTGGAGGGAGATCACACACTGAACCATCACTGAGACTGCCACTAACTTTCTCAGTTACATTGTTGATTGGTAAGGACATATTCATTACTGGTACCGGCATAACAAGGTCCATATTTATTTCCTTCTGCAGCATTGTTGGTGGCAACTTTTTGTTTACAGGTCCTTCAGTGATGCCAACCTGAAGGCAGGAAAAATTATCTCCACTTTAATAATGATGTGCTTCAAAATTTATTTCACTTAGTAGTTATAACATAAGTCTTCTTAGCTTCAAATTCCGTTATCTGCCATTTTTTATAAATAGACAACAAAACCAGCGGTTTATGTTAACACTGTTAGAAAATGATAATTTCTTGTAGCCATTATGAATACTTGTTAATTTACATGAATCAAGTGAATTAAAAATATTAATGCATACCTTTTCTTCTGAATCCGATTTCCTCTTTCGTTTTTTTCTTCCAAACTCATCGTATTCATCATCTGAAGACGATTCTCTTCTGCGATACTCGACTACACCTCGCTCATTGTAGCCTCCTCCATAGCCTGTACGGGCTTCTACCTGAAAACAAAGTAAACCAAGACTAGTATACACTTAAATTAAAATAACACCAAATTAAATAATTTTATGAACATACTTCACCAAACTTCGGCGCATTGCAAACATTGCAAGTCTGACGCCGGGCCCAGTTGACATTAGCACATTTGTTGCACTGCCAGTCGTCGGCATTAAAAAGTCCGCGGGATTTCTCGGCAGCTGACTTTCCAATCTCTGTACCGAGTTTCTTTTTAAAAGGTTTTGCTGCATTCGGCCTTTCCTTATTGCAGCGGTAACATGAATTTCTTCGCGCAAAATTTATATTCCCGCAATTCGGGTCGGTACATATCCAATCGCCGTCGTTCATTTTGTTTTGGCAGAAATTCGCACCTTCTAAATTGAATACATTATCACCCTATCACTACTAAAAACACTTCAGCCGAACATTACCGAACAAAGCATGTCGAGATGTAAATAAAAGACAAATTGACAGAAATCGCTGCTTTCAAAGAAAACCAAGCACTCTTTCGTAAGAAAAGCAACCAAGATCAAGCTTTATGGCAGCCATGATATGACGCAAATGTACTACTTCCTTTCTAAATCCATAGACATTTGAGATAATTCCTTATATTCACTTCCGTTACATTGTGAGCACAACGAAGCACAAGTGCAAAAATTGAATAAAAAATTTAATGCGATAATAAATTCGTTATTAGTATATTTTTGATCCTGTTATTATTTTTAACATTTTTCTTTTCATATAAATGTATTTTATTTTCATTTCATTCTTTATAACCAACAGAGCATATCTATGTACAAAACATTGACAAAAAGAGTAAACACAAATCCGATTTAGAAAAATGACATTTGACAAGTAGGAAAATAATTTTGTCATTTTGTGTTTACGTTAAATTTTAGCTCAATTTATGAGAAGACGAAGTTACTCTTTGACGAAGTTACTGAAATAGAACGAAAAATGGCAGAAAATGTAAATATTGATCTCTCCGGAGAAATAAACGCTACAACTGAAAAGAAAGGATTACAAAAGTATGTGAATGAAATGGAATTGTAAGTCTTACTAACAAATTCTTAAAATGCTACGTGTTTCATTATCAATGCTTATAAATATTTCTTTAATACATATTTTTATTTTATATTTTAGTTAATTTTAGGAACAGTTTGCGAGAGCACCTTTCATTTAAATGAGTATATTATAACTATATAATTTTATTTTTATTTGTGTATTGATGCATTGAGTATTTTTTTTTATTTGCATTATACATAATATGTTTATTTGTTGCCTATAATACAATAAGTTACAAGAAAAGTCAAACTTTCAACAAATTAGTTATATCATAGTACCAAGGTAAGAGCATGGCTTACAAATTAATGTCCTCAATGCGTTTTTAAATAGTACACCTTCATGAATAAAATCTTAGAAAATATAATTAATTAATAAATCTGAAAAAAAAAACTCCAAGATACATTCTAATTTAATTTAAAATTATTTTTTAAATTGTAGAGAACATATCATAAAATTTTGTGGTATTTTATATAAAATACCACAAACTCAAAATATCTATTCAAGTTATAAAATTACAAGATAAGAATAATGTAAAATATAAATGTATGTATAATTTATAGACTGCTTCAACATGTACGCAATGGTGCGGGGCCTGCATTGGTTATGGGAGTGTTATCCTCACGCAGAGCTTGGACACAGTTTGTTGCTACTGAGAACTTTAAAGTAAAGTATACTTATCATAAGTTTAGAAATTGCAACACTAGACCATCAATGTATATCTCCCTATATGATAATTTGATTATTCTGCTAAAATGAAGTAAACATTATAGAAGATTGGTTAATAAATAAACTAAAAGGCAAAAATTTTTTTTTGTTTTTAATATTTTAAAGTTGGTGCCAAATAAAATATTTTATTATACAAACTCAAACATTTTCTTTTAGTAACATATACTCAAACATTATAATTCATTTCAGCTAAAAGTTAATAGGGCTTTGTATAGGACTGTACTACCAGAAAGCATTTAAGAAATTAATATTTTAATTAAAAATAGCATAATAAATAATTATCACTCATATTTTAAATTTTAATTTGATTCTTTATTATTCTTGCAGGTACCCGCTTCTTTACCGAGACTTTCACGAAGATTTTATCGAAATATTGAATATTTTCAAGCAAATTACTTAATAGTATTTTTGGGTTTATTTGCATATTGTTTGTAAGTAAAACTTTTACATCATATTTTCAAAAAATATTTGGTTATTTATATCTTTTTAAAAGTTTTAACTAAACTGTTGTAGTAACTTTTTACATCATGTCCAGATAATGTTATGATAAAAATGATTGATAAGATAACGAAAATGGATTGTTATCTATTACACAATAATAAACATGCGAATTTAATTAACTTTTTAAATCTTTTATAAAAGATGATAATGTATTTTCAGAATAACTTCACCATTGCTTTTGATTGCAATGGTAGCAAGCTTTTTTGGATATAGAAAACTTACCTCAGGACCTAATACATGGAAGGTAAAAAATAACACTACCATAACATTTACACATCCCCATAAAAATAATTAATAAATCATTTTGTCATTTTCAGCCTCGAGTAAGTAACCATATAAAAGCACTTTCACTTTAAACTGAAAACTTTTAAGCATTCTCATATTCAAAGGCAAAATCTTAACCTCTTTCTTATGTCTTTTTTCTTCAGTCTTTATTTAAACTGTACCATTCTATCCTGTACTGTAGATCGGTGGATGGGAATTGACTAAGACTCAACAGTATGCAGTGGCAGCGGCAGGTTCCATGGCACTCTGTTGGCTGGCTGGTGCTGGAGCTGTACTGTTTTGGGTGTTAGGTAAGATTTATTTGTTTAGTTGTTTTATATGAATAAACATTATTATGGTTGGTCTCAATAAAAATATTATCATAGAACCATGAGTTTCTTAAATATATCAACCTGTTCCTATTAATATGTGAATTTACTAATTTACTATTCTTGTGATTGTACTGACTTTCAACAGCTAACGAAAAAAAGAGTTGTTTTAATTTTATATTAGGTACATAGTTATTGACAACTAAGAAAACCTTGTAAAACCAATGTAAATACACTGGTTATTAAGTGCCTAAAACACGTGTACTTACACAAATTAATGCAAAGATTTAATTCAATACAAAATCTAAAAATCACATCTATGTAATTTCAGGAGCTACAGTAACAGTAGTTGCTCTACACGCAAGTTTCTTCGACGCTGAAACCTTGCCGCCGCCCGGAGACCAGTTCCCCTTGGTGGAGCAGGTGTGACACGGCCACCTGCCACTGTTCCTCCCACCGCCAGCTAGTTTCACACACGTAGGCACCGGCGAAGTACATCAAGGGCCACTTCCACCACCTTGGAATTGATATATACCAAGACTTCTAAATACACCTTGCACTCTTGGGATGTAAAGAAAAATTCGCATTGTATCCCTAAAAGCATTTTTAAAAGACACCCTAAAAATATACTTACCAGGCCCATGTGTACCCACCATACAAACTGGCATCAGGCTAAATTAATTCTCAACCAGTTTTGGTGTTTATTGTAGTAATTGTTTGTATCTAGTTAATTCATGAAAAAAATTATTTAATAGAAATGCCATTTTGGCAGATATTTTATATTATGAATCTTTATTAAATTAAATGAGATTTAATTTAATTTTTGTGTTAGATTTTCGTTGTTGTATTAGCAAAATACCTTATGACGTCATAGCTTTTTGCGATTCGTTTATAGATTATTAATAAAACCTCTGGGTTTTGACCGTACCTTTCCTGTCTGTACCTTAACAAGCACAATAATTTACGTGTTATTTTATTGGCCATATTAATACAGACTCAATATCGCCCTATAAAATTAAAATTAAAAATGATTCTCCAATTCTCTACCTTCTCATAATATTGTATGTGTCATATTATCATAAACTTCTTTGATATTCTACCATGATTTATTTTCCTAATAACACTGTTCATTACTTATTATTTAGACTGAAGTAACATATTTTTGCTATTTTTTAGAAAAATTTAAAAGCACAAGTAATATATTTTATACCTGTTATTTATTTTAAAACTTGTAAATATACCTATTAAGCTAAAACTATGTAATCACTATTTTAAAATGTAGTAATTAAAATTATAATGTACATAAATATTTTTTCTATTAATGTAAAAATTGCAATAACCTTTAATACTATTCTCTAATCCACTTTTTTAACATTTGTTAACTAAAATATCGACCTTTAAAAAGTTTAGTATTTGTAAAATTATTTATATGAGGTATTGATATTGATACTATTGTCTCACCAAAAACTGCTGGGCCGGTTTAAACAAAAGTTTATGCTTCATAAGCCAGAAAACAATTTGTTGCATTAAAGTAGAAAAAATAAAATATTGCACATAAAGATGTAACATTCTAATAAAGTGAAATTATGTCTATTAATTTTTTAAATTGTTTAAAAATGATTAGGGTTATAAAATAAATCATTTATTTCTATCTACAATGGTTTTATTTCAATTTGTATTCCTAGTTGCATAAAGCCATTACCTACATTACTGTTAAATGAGAAATTTTGGTTAAATACATCGTCATTTAATAAAAATTAGATTCACAGAATTTATTTTTTTATATTTGTATTACCTTGTACATCTCAATAACTTAGAATCCTTATTTGAGGTTAGTATAATGCTGACCGGGAAGTTAAGTAAAAGAAAGTATGCACCTAATCATATTTTTATGGAAATGAAAATGTTAATAAAAACAGACTTTGGTATAGGGGAGCCATTAACGCCAGCGGTTGCGGTTTCGATCCCCGCGCGAGCATGTTTGTTTTTGTACCAATATTTTTCCTAGGTCTGTTTGTTCCTTAACGTTAAGCAAGCGGTCCCGGTCATTATTAGATATAATAACGATGTTTGAAGGTAAAATATTCTGATCTAAATGGTTGCTGGTTTGCCCTCAGGGTTTAGGAAATCATACTACAATCGCTACGCATAAAAAATAAGAAACATATCAAAACTCGGGTAGAATAAGTAGCAAGTGTGGAAAAATGATTGGCTCATAGGAAGATAAAAGAAATGTTAATTTCAAAATCATAATTTGTTATATTCCACAATGATGTATTAAATGAAAACACAGAATTAAAATCCAGTAATTTAATATTACACGTAACTTAGAACAAATATAAAATAAAAGCAACTTTTTTTTATAAAATTCGTCATAATAACTGCCTATCAAATCGATAAGTTATAAATGCATAAATTTCTATACTTTTTGTCAAAACATTATAATATAAACTGTTATTTTATAAGGATAAAATCACGAAAAATATACTATATAGGATAACATAGTCATAAATATTACTTATTGATATATTCTAATATAGTTTTATTACATTTCAGTCCTAGGGCTCCAGGGGCACTGACTTGTTCATTTTTCATTTTATAATTTAAACCATTTCAACCATTAGTAGTTTAATGTTTACATTAAATTTACAGAATAAAGAATCCCTTAATTCTATATTTATAATGGCTTTATGAAAATGGATGCTGCCATCCAACTTTCACATTTCATTTAATACATATCATGAGAGAAACTGAACTTCAAGCGGTATATCCTATGTTTCTGCAAACACTAATGATGAATATGTTATGTGTAATTCCAATGTTTCAGACATTTAATGCTTAAAGGCGTGCATGTTCCATGTAAATATGGAATGACGCACTAACCTCTTTCCATTCAGATGTCATACAACATATTTGCAAACATTATTTTGTTTATTGTACTTCTAATGCAGTTATTAGTCTTATAAAGTTCATAATTATATAATTTCTAAATAAATACAAATAACACTTTGTTAATTGCACTATGATGTCTGTGACACAGATAAACCTCTGTTTTGAACAACATGTCATAAAATTTATACATTATAATAAAGAGAATATTTCCTTCATCTATGTAATATTAAAGTCATAAGATATTCTTATTAAAATATCCCCTGGAAGACAAGTATACAACATTTGACTTATATCAAAACGTTCAGTCAAGTCCACTTATATACACATAAATCAGACTTAATTTTATTGTGTTTGCCAAACAACAATGAAAATGGCAAGCATGTTCTTGATACACCCAATGCACAACCTCTAAGTTATCTAAGATTCTACAGGAACATTAAAAAATTTCATGAAACAATCATAATTTTATTCTTAAAATTGTAAAAAAAATATGAATTATTTGACTAACTTGATTAGAAGAATAATATACTTCACTACCAATTATGAAAGGTGTGGATAATACAAAGCTCTTTCTTTTTTATCTTAAAATTATATTAACTCCTTTAAAATGGGTGTATCAATAAAAACTAAGCATACTAGGCTTGTTTTGAATATCTGTGGACATTGTGTCATACCAACACATTAAATAATCATACTGTGACTCCATTGTTAATTCTATTCAGTTCCATGTCAGCGACAAGCAAAATTTCATCCCACTTGTGTGACGGAGTATGAGGTGGGGTCGTAACACCTAGCTTATCTGTACTTGGTGTCGTAAACTCTAATTTCCGTTTAGACTTCCCAGCAAAAACATGACAAGGTGTCATTTGTTGCTGTGTGTCTAATGCTGAAAGAGGAGTGATGGGTGATAGTGTCTGGACCACTTCTGACTTCTTCATTTTAAATGGCCCAACATACTTAAATACTGGCTTCTTTAATATTAAATTACCTGACACCTTTTCAATGAGACCAATTGAAATAAATACATTAGCAATGTCATAAAGTCTCCTCACTTTGGACTTGTGCTGTCGATCCAGCTGCTCTGGTGAGAGGGTCGACTTGTTTTTGTTAGATGAGTCAATAAGTACGCTTACAGCCATTTCTAAATTAATGAGAGTGTTCTGAAAGAAATAAACGAAATATGTTTGAATATTAAACATACATTTAATGCATTATTTTTTTTTTAATAAGAAGGTAAATCAATTTTATAGACAGATGGTATTTATTTTTTTAATAAGGACTAAAAAATAAATAACTAAAAAATACGTAATTTTCTAATAAGAAAAATAATGATACTTACAGGTGGTTCCACTAGGAAAAGCATTAAAAATCTTTGAGCTAGCACCCCTAGCGTCTTATGTTTAGGAGCTGGAGGCTTGGCTGCTCTTCCTCTGAGAGCTTCAGACAGCCTAAGATTTTCTCCTTGCCTTTTCAGCATTTTCAAAAATGAATTTAGCCTGGATCCACCATGCCATAAGTATGTGTTCTTCCTTTTATGAACTGCACATTGCATGGCCTCTAGAATATTTATTATATCATACATTCTCCGTTTTTCTACCCCTAGCCTGGCTGCGGTGCTATCCAATTGTATTTCGACTGTGCCATTTCCATGTAGAGGATACAAGTTAAGGAATCTGTAAAAATATTTAATGTTTAAATAAAAAACAACTCGTTCGCTACTCCATCTATAAATAATCTGACAGAAATGTACTTACTTATCACATAAAATTTGTAAAGATTTTTCTTTGCGATGCACTGTGCTCGGAGGCGGCGTGGGATATTGCAAAGCAACATTAGTCAGTAACTTTAAATTAGCAGTTGGTGATACATAGCTTGTTGCGTTTGTAACTTCAGTTAAGGCATAACGCTTAGGAGTAGAAGTAATGTTATCATCTTCATACATTGTGTGAGAACATTATGCGAAAATCGGAGTGCACAAATGTTCGCGTACTTTTTGACAGCTATTACATAAATCCAGCTGGTTTCTTTCGAATCGTTTAAGTGATGAAGGATTTTTCACGTACTATAACTACCTATTTCCTTTTTAGATTGTTTTCATAATTTTAAACTAAAATTTTATTACAAATAAGAAACTGCAATTAATAACCTAACAATAAACAACTTTGACAGTAGCAAATGCGCGCGATCTATAAAAATAAAAAAATACGTTGCGTTTCACTTTTTAATAAATAATGTTATTGAAAAGTCTATTAATTTCATTTTAAAAGCAAATAATTTAATATGTTGTAAAAACGACATATTTTCAGTAAACAATCTCAGCTCAGTTATTATATAACAGATAGGTACAATAGTTTTAAAATATTAGAACTTTTCTTATTATCAATAAGTAAATCTATATATTTGGATTGGTTTTGGTAAGTTAACGGGCGATTATTTTAGCTAATTTATATACAAGAAAATATCATACATTTTAATTAAATAAAAACAAAATGGGAATTATATCTAATAGATGAATAAAAATGAAACGCGAATTATTATTCAAACATGTTTTTGACAATGACAGCAATCTGTTGCTGCTGCGAATGAATAGACAGTACGTGGATATCTTTTATTTTATCTTAAAAAGCCATATAAACAAAAAATTGAGTTGATATTGAATCATTTTTCTTTAAATAATAAGTAGTGAAAATTTTTGTAATGTTTAAATTTTTATTTGTTTTGCTGTTTGTGAATTTATCGTGTTCTTTAGGGAATACAGAAAAAATTCACAACTCGACAGGTTTTCTAAAATCTTTTAATAATTATATTTAACATCAAAACTATGTAATAAATATTTTTATCTTTTCAGATACTATACTATGTCGAAATTGCGGCAGTGATCTTTTAACATCAGATAAAATAATAGCTAAACTCAGTTCATCAGCTCAATACTCATTTAAAGACTCGATATTCAACAGAGATGAAGTATTAGTGCAAGTGTTATCTAAGAATATTTTCTTTCAATTTCCTCTCATCACAACAAGTCACGCAACTTGCGTCAGCAAAGAAGAGGTATGATAGTTTTTATTTCTTTATACTATATTAACTTTTTTTTATTGAACAATTGTTAAATTCCAAATTAAACATTTCGTAAAATGCATTCCGAATGCAAATCTTGCGACATTGGGACTCAAACGAGATCTCGCGAGTTTGTCCATTACAATACTGTAAGATCTCGCCAATTTGGAGATCTCGTGAGATTAGCAGTTTTATGTGTATTTTTGCAGACAATCAATCACAATAGTTAAAAACATTAAAAAACTATTTAAAAATATCTTAGAGCCAGTTTTTCAATCAAAAAATTAAAATATATATTACATAAATAAGAATATACTGACGATGATAACTGAATATTTATGAAAAAATAAAATACGAGATCTATTTCTCGCAAAGTCGATATTGCATTCCCTTGTTATATTATGAAATTAATGGTATAAAATTAATCATGACAACAATGTCATTAAACTGATGAAATAGAAATAGTTCCATTCGATATATTTGATTTAAACTATAACTTGTGTCATGCAAAAACATTGTTTAAAATACATTTATTTTATGAAATTAAATTTATCAGTTTTTAACAGTTTTGTAAACCCCTTTTAAATCAGTTATTAATGTGTCTTGCACAAAAAATGAATATTCAGTAATTAATGAAATAAAACATTATTTTCCATGACTACTAAAAGTGGAGTTTAGATTATGTATATTCACAAAACATGATGATCTGAACAATGCATATTACGACAAATAAGGTGTCTACCGACTAGAGTCGAGATAACTCTGACGGACATGTGCAAATTCTCACTCAACTTGTGTTCAGACATTTCAAGTTGTTAGTATTTACGAGTAACTATATATTTCTGCCTCACCATTTAAATTTGAATTGAAAATTAGACTTTGTCTTAACAAGAGAAAGTAAAAAAATTTTGGTGGGATGAATTTAAATAAACTATAATTTGTTGTAGGCACATCATGCAAAGCCAATAAGTTTTCAGTTTTACTAAAGTAAATTAAAATGTATTTGATTATGTTGTCTTTATAGACAACTTCAATTTGTTTAAAGTATTAAAAACGAGACACAAAAATTTATTATTTTTCTATAAAATTTATAAAAACTATTATATTATTGAATTCCAGTTTGAAGAAGATGATTCATGGTTTCCGGATTATTCATGGAAGCCATGTTTTTGTCCTGAATGTGGGATGTTGATTGGATGGATGTTTGAACATGACAGTCCAAAAACAATTTCAGCTCATGATAAATTCTTTGGTCTAATCTTACCTCACCTTATTAGTGAAAATTGTAAATATTCTCATTTTTAAATTGGTGATAGTTGAGGGATATGTGATTGTCTGCCTTTATATGTCTGAAAATATTCACATTTTCGTCTTTTATGATATTGAAAACAACAAAACAAAGTAAAAGGCTCGCTTTATAATCGCTTTTAAATGTGTCAGAGATAAGTAGATTTTATTCAGTTTTTAACTGTTTCTTTCATTTTTCATTTTTTTTTCAGTTACTAATTCCCTTGTTGAATATCCAGGCAGCTTATTATAAATATGGATGATAGTGGATTATCTGCTGAAGACAAGGAGTTCTTAGAAAATTGTGAGGAAGAATTTAAAGATAGATATACAGAAAAAGATGAGGAGTTTATGAAAGTCTTCAACAGAGAACCCCCTGTACCTCCAATCTTAGAAAATTGGTGGGCACCTTTTAATTCAGGTCGTAGAAATGACCGTCGCCACAATAGACAATACCATCCATACCAACAAAGAGGAAATAGAGATTATCAAGGTAGAAGTCATTCTGACCATCGAAGGTATAATGACCACCACAGTTCATATGGACCTCATCGCTCAAGATATTCTAACTATTAATACTAATTAGGTGAAGGTGTTCATTTTGTATTTTGTACATGGAATACATAGTTCAAAATAGTAAAACACGTCTTTTTTTCTTCAAAAGAATATATTCTCAGTTATTATGGCTTGATTTACATTTTAACAACTTAATAATTACATAATATATCACCAGAAATCAATACAGCTACAGCATCAATCGAATAACTGAAGTTACAACAGAATAAATAAATATTAAACATCTCACTGCTACTCAACAAGTCATTAGTGATTATATATTCGTAACATTTAATTACGCCAATAAATACTTTCTGAAAACTAATTTCCTCTACAACTTTCCGATGACAAACGATAACAATATATGTTGCATGGACAGACAGATGCACTGCGACAGGTAGGTGCGTAACAATAGCTTACGCGGTTAGGGGCACGTATTCACTCGTTTTTATTTAACTTTTTCTACCGTCAATAATAATTACATGAATATGCTGCGAATTTATTCACAAAAATATATCTGATAGTAATCTTATATAGCAATTATACTGTGTACATATTTTATAAGATAATCGAGGATTATTAAAACACCGTCTATAATTTTAATGTAATAACAACCTATACACGCTCTGCCTAGCAACTAAACGATACAAGCTAGAAATAGTCTTAACTGAGACGTATGTATATCATTGAGTAATTACGACGATTAGTTATATTTCTTTGCAGTATATCGGATCTATATTTTGAAGTTCCATGCTGCTAGTAATATGCATACAAACGGACTGGCCTTTGAATTGTTTCTAGTGGCCGCGCAAGTTCCGTCGCTTGCTCGCGTTGAGCTCGGATGACGAATGGTAATCTACTGCGTCGTATTGCACTGTTTCTAATGAATCTTACAGAAGCTAGCCGCATGCCGCGCTCAACGTACGCAAGCTGCTCCCGACAGCGACCGACGTTTATTTCATAATGTACTAAAATATAATTAATAAATAACATTATACGACCAGATAGAATCTGAGTAACATCATGCTAAGTGACACAATTACTAAGCACAATGACGATTACATTCATCAAGCTCTAAGATAACTATTTAATAATTTTTTTTCACTAATTTATTTTATATTGAATCGGCTACTCATTTCTGTACTGAAGCGTTACATCATAAAATATTTAATGCTTTTTTTTATTATTCAACAAATATTTCTGCAATATTATGAATGTACTTCCCTAACATACACTCTTACTAGTGATTATTGTGATTATAAGAAAGAATAACATTTGTAATCGAATGGGTTAACTAAGAGTTACAATATTAAATAGTCATTAATAATAATTAATTACACTTCAATATGACAATAAAATGCAACTATATCAATGAAATCACAGTGAAAGAAATATAAATTATGCTCACTAACTTAAAATTACGACTAAAATACATGACAACGCATATGTAGGTTAGGATAACTAAACGTAAGATGTAAACTATATTATTTATACTGATGGTGTCACCAAACCAAGTATTATTATATTAGTACGTCAATTGCCACCTCTACTCCTGGCAAGCGTTATCAGCACATTTAATTTCATAAAGGGCGTCTTCGGACTCGTGACGTGAACGATCTATGTTAAATCAACGCGATTAGTTAATAACATCGACGACCGGGCGACACGAATAACCGCCGCCAAACACAATAATCGTTTCGTTAAATATAAATCTCTACGTAACATCAATTTTAATCCTTTCATTACAAATATGTTTTTTTAAAATTTCCTTAACAACAACGCACAGTATTAATTGAATTGACACGTAATCGTTCCGGACAGGTCCTCGCGAACGACAATTGACTAGGTTTGATGCATCGCCCTCGCCGGAGGTCGTTTCGAACGCGCCTCTAAATTCGCGGAGAATGAAAACATTGGTCGGGTTCAGTACGTTTGACTAGATGTGCGCGACTCCGACGTCTCGGGCGCGGAACGATCGAAGTCGAACGCGCCGACGTGTGAGTGTCGAGCGTTCGTGGCGTAGTTCATAAGACAGTGTAAAGCTCAGATGAAGGTCCAGCACTCCATGATCTTGACGATGAAGTCCTCGCGCGTGGTGAGCGGCTCGTTGCCGTACGTCGTGCAGCGCTGCGTGCGCCCCAGGTACAGGTCGCCGTCCAGCCACAGACCGAACTTGCCGCTGCCGATACAAAGACACTATTAATAACAGCAAACGAACAATTTCACAAACAAATATTTAAGATTATAAATATAATCACCTAAAAAAACTAAATGTAAGTTTTAGAAATTATTATTTAATTCTATGTATTAATATACTGTATGTTTCCCAAATATAAATAAAATAAAATAAAGTAAGACGAGGAATGGATCTAGTCTTTATCTTACTCCTATTTCACTCTAACCTTCAATTCTTTCAAAAACTCGTAACACATTTGAGGCTTTTCTGATATTATAATGGTAATGTGTAGTGGTAATCTCTTAACGTCTGGCGACTCACATGATATTTTATTAGTAGTATAAAAAGATAAATTTCATCCTTTTCTTTAACTAAAGGGAAAGCCTGGGCACGGTTTATCATTTATTAAGTACATACGACTAACTATACAATACTTTTCTTAGTAATGTTTCTTGTCGTATGTATTAATTGGCCGCCCATACATAGATAATAATAATTGCCGTTTACAGGAAAACTATTCCATTTTAACCTGTTAGTGTTATCTACTGATTGTTGAAGAAAGATAATAATGGTTAAATGTAAAATAAAACGAGATAAACCTTAAAATACGACAGTTCGGAAAACGAGAATGTTAAAAATATCTGAACTAAATATCACTTACTCTCCGGCGCCAATTGAAATATTATCGTTACTTCCGCGAATGAAGTACATGTTGTCACCAGTCCAGCCCCAGTACTTGAATTTTGTCTTAAATGGTACCGTTTGCTCTGAAATAAAAGAAAAAAAAAATGAATTAAAAATCAACAAAGAACTTGATAATTATAACAACAAACAGATAGGAAAAAGATGTGGTATATTTTAACGTCTCATTTTAGTCACGATTTTTTTAAAATCCTTAAACTACGCGCCTAATCAAGCCTGATGGTAAACAATGGTAACATTTAGGGTGGCACGTGTTTGCCCCGAAAATGTTTTGTCACCCTTCTCTTGAAAGCGCTCAAATTATAAGTGGTAAGGAACACTGATGATGGAAGAAGACTTATGTTTTGAGGGTTGCTCTTGGATTCTTGTGAATATTTTGTACGTTCATGAACGAGTAAGCTATCCTTCATAGAGGGTGAGGGCGTACTATTAAATATTATAAACCTTATCTAATCATAGACTTGACGATAGACTATATCCTCTATTTTTGCTATTACGAAATATCCATAACAAAAGCGAACATCAAGATTCCAGACTTACCATCTTTGTCTTCCTTGACATCGTCCTTCTCCTCTGTCTTGGTCTCCTCCGGCGAAGGCTGTGAGGGCTGCGAGGGGCGGCGCTCCTCCACTCGTTGGAACGAGAACAGCAGCGACTCGCCTGTGCCATAAAAGTGCTCCGAGGGCCGTAGGGCGCAGGATGTCAGTGCTCCGAATACCTGAAACGACAGGAAAATTACTTATTTAATGGACTTTTCGATGAATATGATGGATATTAGCGCGAGAATAGTGATACATAAAACATTTGAATATGGGTACAAAATAGCGTCAGAAAAATATCTACTGTTTTGGAAGTTGATTAAGATGATCTGACCCCAAATTTACGATATTTGGGGTAATTTTCGTGTGTTTCGTGAAAGTAAGAAAAACATGGTCTTGTTGTATTCAATTGTTTTCCATGTTCAAGTTTAAACAATAGCTTAGATTAAACTCGCATCTTTAGCGTTTCTTAAAAATATTTTGCCAGTTAAGCTATGGACTACAAAATTAGTGAACATTACTTCTGCTATAATTAGGGTTGGGTCAAACGGAGAAGAAGCGATTGCTTCGATTATCCCGTTAGACTTGGGTCAAACGTGTTAGCCAGAAACGTGGTAACTCACGTTATTATCCGTGTCCTGTATAACAAGCAGCACGGGGCTGTCGACGCGCTGCATCTTGCGGTACATGGAGGCGAGCGAGAAGCCGTGCTGGCTGGTGCTGAACGCGAGCGACCACATGTAGCCCTGCGCGCGCGCTGGCAGAACGCTGCACAACTTCTCCCTGGAAACAACGGATAATATTCACAATTACATAACCTGTTTAGATAAACTAACACCTTTATTAGATAGAGATCGCAAAAGGGTAGAGTGGGATTCCTGATGGTTAAAGAGGAATGAAAAAAGATGACGAAGTATTTTATTGACATTAATATAGGCTTCTAGTTCTCTTGTTTATCGCAGTAAAGTACAGCTAATTTATTGTTCGAGTCAGACTGTATACGAGCTATAGTAGACTCTAGCTAGAGTCTACCACAAGTAACAAGTATATACAACGCATTTTCATTATTTATATTATGTTCATTAAAGGGTTCACGAGAATGACATGTAAGCAGTATTTATTCCTATTAAAGTAAATGTATTCAAGTGGATAATCGAGGTACAAGTCACGATGATGTCAATGCAATTAAAAGCATTTAAGCGACATATCCTCAACTCTTGTACTTGACGGAAAAAACATTATTGTTTGAAACATGACACTACAATGTAAGGAGACACTATTAATAATAAGTTGGTGAGCCTGCGATTCTATCTCTTTTGAATTATTATTTTTTGCAACGTAAATATCATTCTATATGCTGCTATATTTACGTTGTGATGCCCCAATCCCATTGGATCGAGAAATCGATTCTTAAAGACATGAAATCAGAATTAAATGCATATTCAAAACCTTTATATCGACTTTCGGTAGCCACAGCTTGCTCTAGATTTTCGACTGTATCGGCTAAAATATCAAAATTTTATATCGCCCGAATAAACATATGCAAGCAGGTATATCTCTACATTACGTAGTAAGATAATATTTACTTTACTAATACACATATTATATTATAACACGTAGTAAAAAACGTATCTCTACATCCTTTTTTACCGATCGGAAACATATTGATATTGTAAAATAATCTTGATATTATTTCCTAATGGTATCACAACCTCCGCACAAAGGATTTCCACATTGCCTTTCTTGAAATATTAGCCATTAGTTTATAATACATACAGTTACGAACCAAAGGTTTATTTTATTTCTTGACTCTACGTCCCACGTTAAAATGTTAAATTACAATTCTATAAGTATCAACTACCATAAAAAGCTTTTAAGTGGATTTAAAGGTTTTAGTAGGTATCTATGGTTATTATTGCGAACATTTGTAACTTTTATCTGTGACCAATATGACCCTATTTTTGAATAATATTAATTGAATACGACGGAAATACTTAAAAATAGTAACAAAATAGTCTATTTTCGAATCAGTACTTTTGATCGCTATTCTTTGAGAATTATTCAATTATACATAATTCATTTCACATTACAATGCATGAAGGCCACTAACTATAAACAACAAGTGTAGGCATCAACGCTTTATTTATTTTATTAAAAGTGAAGTATGTATTTATGTATATTATTTTATCTCAATACCTAACAAACAACGTAAAAGAAGTTCTCAATAAATATAAAGCATCAGATAAAAGTTTTTCGTGCACAGGCAGCAAAGTAATATGTATTCCATTTTAGCGCATAAAAATTTACGAATCTTTCAGAATATTAAAAGCTAAATGCAATCTTGTAAATTGGTCCGTCGTCTTTGAAGATGTTCCGGTTTATACTTTATGACTGTTTATTTAACTTTGACAATAATTTGGTTAAAATATTTTTATGTGGTATTAATTTTTAAGTAGTAGGTAGGTAGTACCTACCTATAATTATACCTGCACAAGTTCATTACGAAACAAATTTTCAAACTCGCAACATTAAGCAATTGCTCATTTAATAAAAAATAATCTATAATACCTATTAAGATGATAATATAGAGTTAATACCAAGGTAACATTTTTGCACGTATTTTTTTTCTTGCAATATTTAAGTCTTCGATGCAACAGCGCAATCTTAAAAAAAAATGTCAATATCGAACCTTACGTAGAAACAAATACAACGACAGTATGTTTTAAAAAATCCATTTCTAATATATTTTAATATAGTGGTCTTTCAATAACTCACCTGTGTTCCATGGTGAATATCTCCGAGGTGCCGATGAGGTCCGGCGGCGAGAACTCCATGTCGACGGACGCGCCCGACGAGTACAGAGCGCGCCGCAGCTCATCGCTCATCGACAACACCTACAACGCGACACATCTCATATTAAAACACCATAACCACGAAGAACAGATTAACGGCAACCAGTCCCGTATTTCAAGCTCAAGCTCGGCCCGTACACTTACGTACTGTAAATTAATTTGCCGTATTTAAAGTATGCCACCTGGAACCGGTAGCCAAGTGCACTTTCCCAAAATGAACCAGTTTCAGAATTTACAGCGTTACCACGCGTCACCCTATTTCTTATGTAAGGTGACCTATCGGATACACCGAATATTAATAGAGTAATAAAAAGAAATGTCGAATTTAATATAAAAATATTAAATGTAAACGAAACTGGTTATTTTGAAGTCTACAACTCATATAAAACATCCAGTGCCGTACGCTATGCACATGGATACATGTGCGCCGTACCTATACATACACCTATACGAAAATGATGAATGACACTTCAATGACCTGATGATCGTGTGTAATGCGATTGAAATAATTTGATTAATGAAGATAATGACATAACAAGGAGATGTATGGAACGCTAATGATATACATTCTCAATCACTACAGTTCACATTCAACGTCAACTCGGGACGGAGCGTGCGCGTGAGCACTACCTCTAAACAAACAGCTAGTGTAGAAGAAAACAGTAATTTAAAATATTTAAAAAGATTCAACTATTCGCATGCCTATTTTTATTGTAGCGTCGCTAAAATAGGTGCTAGCAAACACAACTGTACACAACAATTTGAACCAGTATGAAAAAAACTTAACTTCGCAGTTATATTTATAATTTTGGAATATTACCCCTGAAAACATAAATATGTATAGGTGCATAGTTATAATAAAATATGACATTCTAATTACATTAAACATAAGAACATTTCTCCTGTAATGTTTACGTGAACTTTTTTCATAGTTAACATTAACACAATGAACGTCTCACCTCACAAATACAATGCACAGTTCCTCTCCGACATATCGACGGTATAGAGCCTCTTTTAGCCGCAATATTAAACGCTATTTTATCCGCCTTTCTCAGGTTTTTAATTACCTTACGTATCACTTTACGCCACATATTGACTTTTACAAAACAAATAATATTATAACAATATTAGAGAAAACACAACCACACAGTCGACACTAAACGTTTATACTATGACTGTAAGGCACATTTTAATTAACAAAACATTATACTACTGATACAAATTAATTATCAAGATGTCGTTCTTAAACTATACGTAAAGAGTCTCTGAATAAAATATAAACATTTTATCTTAGCGTGCGTTTATCATAATGCATTTATGACTTTAAATATCAAAAACAATAAAATGGATTATGTCTATAAAATCAATAAAGTGTGTTATTACTTTCGTTTTAGTACGTTTATAGTAGGTACTAGTAAACGACTTGTGGAGTCGCTACTTCGTCTATTTGGAACAATAAACTAATATACCGAATGGGAAACTTTTTTTTAACTTCGTAGGTATCTAGGTGACTTTCTGTAGTCACAGTGTCTGAAGTAATTTTAAAATTATCATAACACTAATCTTTAAAAAATCTCATCTCGTTATTTTTATCAGTAGTTTGCGTATCTTTATGCAAATGATTTAATTTGGAGCAAGTTACGATTTTTAATTTAAAATAGCCAACTACAGCACAACTTATCCTACACATTTAAAATAAAATATAAATACATTTGTACATGCAAATTTAGACACGCTTAGACGCCTCTTTGTGCCGGCAGCCGATTTACGAGATACTATATTTATTTTATTCATTTATTGTGAGATAAGTTTATACAATTTACGAAATTATATTATTAATATACAATCAATATCGTAATCAATGTTTTTTTTATTACTTCTGTAACCTATAACATTACGTATGAAACAGATAATATTGTAATGTTTTGGATTTAATATTTTTCATTAGTAAATATTTTGTTCCAGCACAGACCTTGAGGCTATTAAGTGACGATTGGAATATTGTACAGTTAACGTTTATTTACTGCATGATACCCACAATACTTTAACTTAAAATATACAATGAATTCCAATTAGATGCCAGTTTCAAAACAAAACTATTCCATTTCGCTTTTATCCGAATCTATCTATTAATCTTTAGCTTTATTTTCTTTACACGTGACTTTATGTTAAAATAGGTGAGATACCTAATTTAAATATTGCTAACATAAATTTATTATAACTCGTTTATTATACTTAAAAAAACCATTCGGAAATAAAAAAAAGTCTATTTGCATATATTGTCGTTGAGATGATAAAATTTTGAAAGATTCTATGTTTATAAACGACTAACTTATAAAATGTATATATTTTATTTAGTTATTAATATTCAAGCTTGTCTGTGAAAGTTTATTGTAGATAGCTTAATTATTAAAAAAAATGACAAGACCATTAATCGTATTAACTAAAATAACTTAAGTTGCCTTTCTATAAATGTTACATTTCATTGAATTAACTTGCCGGATATTATGTTTTAAATCGGAAAACAATATTGAAAGTTCGCGTTACCAAATCTTAGGTATTTTTTATTTAAGTTACTTTAAAACCTGTTCCTATAAATCCTTATGTTTTTATGATCATTATAGGTATGTAGAGCGCTGATCTCACGTTTTTAATTTTTAATTAATTACATTACAAAATTTAAATGTTAAAATTAGTTATTTACTAAAATAATGCGTGAGAATTCAAAATATAATGGCTACAAAAGCATTCATATTTTATATAACTAATTAAAAAATAATTATTACTTTACGAAATTATAAATTAATTAATATTATATATGGAAAATAAACCACAAAATTGACACAGATGCACAATCTTATAATTATTATCACGAAAAGTATACTGGAACACTACAAAATAAGAACTGATTCCAATAATACGCTTTCGATAATAAGAAAACAAAAACTGAATGTACATATTTATATATTATAACGTCTATATCAGTAATCCGAAGCGAATCAAATAAACCAATTAAAATAACTAAAGATAACCAACCTTTAAAAAAATCTCTATCATAATTACGCATACAGTTCGCTGTGTAACGCGTGGAAGCTGATTTTTTGTTTAAGAAATATTTACGTAAAAAAATAACACGCTTCTCTTATCAAGTATTATTGCCTGGTTCAGTGTTCATTTTATATCGACGTTCAATAAAAAACTTCGACAAATAGTTATAAAGCAATACCTGGGTCACTAACGGTACCTACACCAAGTGCAGTCTCACCTTATCGCTGTCGAAAGTTGAAGACCTTTCTGGTGACGTAGGACTGAGCCGCACCATTTCTATCCATTTCATAGTCTGCATTTGTGTATAACGAGTTTATCCACATCAAAGTTTAACGTGCTACGATACCAGTTTCAACAAAACACGTGAATACATCAACAGCGCGCACATTTGCTAGCTCCGTATTTAGAATCGCCTACAACGATTACGTGGTTTCAAAACTCTTCGATACTGAGAACTTCACTCCGCGAGACCGCGCGTTTGCTTATAAACAAACAACAACCGTTCGTATTCGGTGTTGCGTTGCACTCTGTATATACTGGTTAAGTTATACACAATAATGGCGGAAATCGTACGGCCCTGCGGTTGCGTTGATGAGCAGCGCGCGAAGTAATTAACGAATTCTTACCGACCGACCGACAGACGACTACAACGGAGTCGCGCTGCTGGGGAACTAGCTAGAGACTAAAGAAAGGACCGCGGCTACACCAGGCCGACCCCGCCGTAATGTTGACAAAAAATGTATGACCGTATCATTTTATAAGCGCTTCGATTACTGCAATTTTAATTTTAGAAAATGAGCGATATTATGCATTGTCTATTTTATGATTATTCAAGATTCCAATAAGGGCACTTACTGGTTCTATGGCTTTATTAAAGATTTCTTACTACTTCTTCTTAGATTCACTACTTGCATTTACAATGATATTAAATACGTGTAGGTGAGTATGCGAACAGGTCTTTGTGATTTCTATAATTACATCGAAAGAAAATGTTCGGACGAGTGGGGTGACGCCGCGGCTCGACATTGGGAATGTTAATGCAGTAGCAGCTGACCCACGCGAAGGTGACGTCGCCGCACGTATGCCCGGACGTGCTCGACTGCTCGCCACTCTCCCATTCATACGATGCGTCCCACTTGCTACTAAATAGTAGCAAATGTGTGGAAACTTTTATTGTGCTGCCTTTGATACAGCTATCATCGTATTAAATGAAACGTATCCTCATTTGAAAGAACACAGCCTATTGAGAATGGAAACTTTGTAACAATCAAAGTTCTAGAATTTACGATTTGAGTAACAAAAACATTATTTATAAAATATGTAATTAATTAACTATTAGTATTCGAAACAGAGCTTGATGCAGTAGGAATAAGAATGTATGACGCAAACGCGATAAGTTAGTCAATAGTTAACAAGCGCTTTAAGACTCTATTTAAAAGATTTATGCCGCGATATCAGATCATAAATAACGAAGATTATCAACCTATCTAGGAGTTTAAAATCTGCCACCAAATTTTGGTAGAAATTAAGTTTTGCTTGTAAGTCATTTATAAAGTGACATAAAAATACCACTAGGTCTTAGAAATGTCGTCGTTTCTCTACATTATAGAACAAATTTAGTTTTCATTATTTTCACATAATACAATAACTCAGCGCGAGGACAACAGCTTCCTTTATCGTATAAACAGCGCAAGACACAAACTCGTTAAGATCTATATGGACCTGCAATGTTGATCAATCACCTAACTACATAAAATTAACTCTCAAGTGGTCTACCAATGACTAAATCTATGTAATACGGAACGGAACAGAACGCGACAAAACTCAAAAAATGCATAAAGATTATCTTTATGCGATGAGACACGATAAGCCGGAAATTATGATAAAGACATCAGATTTTATTAGATTTTATTTTTGCACTGCTCTATATAAATAGTTACTTAATGGACTATTTGACTATTTCCTAAAATCTGTTTCACATTGTTTAGTGGTTCATAAGGATCCCACTAACAGCTTTTATTTTTACTTATTTCATCTTTTTCATTTAAAAAATTAATTACAAAACACACTGATAATGTTAGCTGTCAAAACGCTGTCAAATAA
>DVXP01000150.1:0-26531 GCA_018235645.1 Junonia grisea | reverse complement strand
CATTTCTGTTCAGTTAATTGCGTTTTCTCAACATTGACAAAATTGGAGATACGTTCATCTGGTTTTTAACCGGCGAAATACGAAATTGGGTAGACATCGTTAAGACAGCAGAAAAGCGTAAAAAATATATATTTTTAAACAAAATCACGTAATCGATCTGCACGCGGAACAAGTGTGGAATAACAATGTGGGCATATTTAAAGTGTATTTTTCTGTACTACGTAATGGTGAACCGTGGATAATAAAATGAATTGGACACAAAGGGCAAAGTGGAACAGTGAGGGTCCGCGATTGGTCAGTAGTTGTCACGCACAGAGGTCACGCAACAATACTTTTCCCCGATTTTAACAACACGCTATGATCCCTTTTATGAATGACTTAATCGTAAACGACTAGTTTCATGACCTAACGACAACGATATCTGGCGGAAAAGTTTTAAAATTCAAATATTCTTTTACAACGACTTAAAATCAGCAAGTATCTTATAAGCTAAACCACTACAAGAATGTATAAAATGAACGAAGGTTTTTTTCGAGCATCGAAAAGATCAATGCCAGTGTCTAAGCCCGTCGAGGTCAACGGCGACTTCAATATATTGACACGTATAACATAGTATGTTAAAACGTTTTGGAGCTTAGTGCAGTGGATCGATACAGCAGCAGTGAGACGATAGAGATAGCTAGGTTCAATAGGCGGCGCTGACGTCGACCATTCGCATTCGTCTGTCCGGCTGCAGCCGGAGTCATTGCCGTGGAACCTTCACCGACTTACCGGTTCGCTAATCAGCTGAACTTCGCCACATCCTTCGCTGCGCCACTCGACCACTTCGCTGACATAACGAAAAGACGCACTGCGTCAGACCAAAGCGGTATCGTAATATAACATAATACTCACACAGGGTAGAAGTAGTCGATGTACTTGACGACGACTTCTCTGAGCAAATCCTGTTTGTTCATGATTGACGAGTAGCTTGCACTTATAAGTTTAGTTTGCATGGCTCCCGTTTCGGCGAGCGAATGTTTTATGCGGGACTGCCGAGTCCCCGCCTTCGGTTGTAGCGGAGCCGTTTTTGCGAGTTTGTTTGCGAACGTTGTGCGTGTTGAGGTAGAGCTGTGTTAGGTTGTAAGTTTAAAGACGCGGGCGAGCTGAGCGACGCGTTGCGGCGAACTGGGACCGGGGCCGCTGCGAGGGGCGCGCGGGAGGGGGGCGGCGAGCAAGCGGCGCGCGCACGGCTCTACCTACTACGGGCTACGATGGCGCCTCCGAACACCTAGGCAACGCTTTTGCGACACACCCGCTCCGCCTCGCCGGTCATACTTAAAATCGAGAATGAATCCATAACTGCCGAATTTTTGCATTTAATGTTCGCTTTGAATGATACAATCGTTTAGGTTCAAGGCTGACGAGATTTGGCCAGTTTTTTGTCGAGATCTGAAGGTAAATGTAAAAATAAAACAAAGAGAACAGGTATCGGGAGCTAAATTTAAACCGGTTTTATTTAGAGTACAAGCTTTAAAAGATTAACTGATTTATACGTTGTTTTTGTAATTATAACCGTGACGTAATTGATTAAAATGCAAATTTATTTAAACGTTTATTTTATTCAAAAACATTGCCATTTAGCTTTATTTATTTATTTATACATGATATGATATGAATAGGATATGAATACGTCTTTGAAAACTTAAAATATATCTAATGTTGAAATGAGTTAATTTTTTAAAATACTGAGAGCTTTTTCGGTCGTATCTTAAGTTTTGTAAACGTCTCTATTATTAGTCTTTAAAAATGTCGTAAACTTGTCGTATGCATTACGACAGATGCTTCCTATATTGTTGTAACATATTACATTTATTTAAAAATAAAGAAACGAGGAAGATATTTAAATTATAACATTGTAAAATATATTAATGAAATGCTATATTTATTCCACCAATTTTAAGCGATATTCCAATTTTTCTTCTGCTAATCAGAGGTTACGTAGTACATAATCTCCACTATTCTCTATTGGTGAAGCAATACAACGTTAACTAACATATCTATATATTTTGTGATAATAGCCGTAACCGAAGACTTAAACGTAAAATGTTCTTTGAGGCAGAAAGAGAAGACTTACAAGAGATACACGTGCAAAGCGAAACAAAAACATTGTATGACAAATACAATTTCTACACAAGGAAGAGTCGAACTTAAAACTATCGACGGAAAAGCAACTGGCTGTCAATAGATTGTCGTTTTAACGCAATAGATACTAGAGATAAATGCGAGATAATAAAAATAAGTGTTACGTTGGTTTAAATTGCAATGGTAAAGTACGCAAGTGTGCAGCATCAAATTATTATCGCAGCAATTACGAAATGGCTTCCGCGCATTGTTCTCTCGGCAAAAAATTGAAAATAAATATTGTATTTACAGCAGTTAACACAAGTCGTGTTGACAGTCTTCATTCAATATTAAATCAGTTTTGATGAGTAGCTGTGTTAGTTGTTTTCCGCGGTTTCACCTGTGGTTATGGTTATTTCACTTCGAAAGACAAAGACAAGAGTGTCATTAATCCTTCTGAAAAACAATTCTGATAGATCTAATCTTTGTATTTTGTATAAAAATATTGATTTCCTACTAAGGCCTTTATATCCAGTAATAGATAAAGATAAGACAAGGTAAACAAATTAAAGCGCCAGAAATAACCTTCAAAATGATCTTGTTCAAATTCGGAGCGATTAATTCCAGCTTTACATTCGGATTCTGAATGAGATGGGGAATCGATGTTTTACAGAAAACAGAACACTAGCAATTGAACCAGAATCGAAACAACTTGGCGTCATATCAAGGTGTATAAACACTGTTGATCTCTTGATAAATAAACTCGAAAATCCAAGGTTGGCTCCACAAATTGAACCTAACGAATCATGTTAAAAATTAGATACAAATTCGAATCGAATTCATGTCACATCTCATCTCCTTGAATAGATTTGATGTCATCTGATCATTGATCATTTAATAAATAAACTGTTAAAGACAGTCCAGAAGGGAATAATAATACAACAACTGTTCATTATACATATCTCTACTTCTACGATTCATACAATAATCTTATAATCCGATATCGCCAAGTCTCCCGTCTTGACATCAATCACCGTTGCTAGGCAGCCACCAGCCAGCCAGGAATCTCGTATTCCAAAGAATCCCATTAACAAAACATAATCCCAGATTGACTATGAGAATTGGATACAGCGATATCTGTCCAATTAACCAGCTTTAAAACAGAAAATAGATTTTGTCTATACTATAACATGATATTATGCAAGATTCGGACGCAATGAAGTATCATCTTAGATTTATTAAATAGAAGGAGGCTTAACAAGAGGTAATGGCATGACTATTGCAACAATCGGATGCAGAAACGTACATCACAAAAATAAGCTAACGAACAAACGTGTTTTACGAGATAATCCAGCTTATGTTGCAAGAATTGGAATCAACGACGCATCTTACAAAATTCACAGTATGAAACCATTACATACGTTTGGAAATATAATAATAATGAGTTATTTTAACCACTGACGCGTGTATGTTTTGAAACAATGTGTTGAATAAATTTAATTTCCGCGGCCACGTTGACCGTGGACAAATGTTATTGTGCTGCCAGCTAACATTCGCTGCGATGGTTTTACTTGCTAAGTAAACAAATTTCTTGGTATTATGCTATTGGTTTTAATGTTATGAATAGTTGGAAATGTTTATTTTTGACGGTATTCGCCACTTATTATGTCAAGGTCTTTTATTCTATTTCAATGGAATAAACAAGGTTAACGAAAAATCCTTAATCATATTTCAAATTAAATATATATTTTCCAAATATAATGAGAAGACATGAATATGTAAGTCACACTGAAGTATCACTAAGCTAGACTGGTAGAGAGGTAGAGACAAGACTGGTGGCAATAATATATCAAAGGATTCTGATGAAATCATATACTGTCAAGGACTTTCAGACAGTTGACCGAAAATTATCTTAAAACCTGATTAAAAATCATGGGTCATATTTTGAGGAATCTTGTACGATATGTCTTTGCTGCCTAATGTCTCTTATTCAGTACAGAAATGGAATATGAAGTTTAATCCGGCATGCCAAATACCTAAGCAATGAGTAAAATACCTACCGATCTTTTAGGATGATCATCATAAAAAAGTTGCGGCCAAACGAACAGGTGAGTCATTTGATGTAATGCGATCTCGCCCTATGCATGTGTTTAGTTTTAGAGAGACCACAAGCGCGTAAAATATAAAGTATAAAATTTATCACATAGACAATGATAAGGTTAAGGTCTGGTTTCACGAAAAGCAATTACACTAATTACTTAACATCAAAATGTTTTGTTATAATATAAGATCTCCTAGGTCAAGCCTGTTTCCGAACTTTGAGCTACAGCTTAGCTCTGCCATAATATCAACAAAACCGAGTCATATCCCATGTCTTAGATAATTATGTTATTAACCTGTCACTTGTCAATAAGATCACACCTGAACCATTTACATACAAGAACAAAGTCAGGGCCGGTGTTGTATCGTGTAAGTAAACACGCTGTCGCTTGACAAGTGACGATGAATATGCATTACGCGATCCGAGCATTTGACGACGCTACAAGTGCTTCACATGCGATGCATTACAACGTTATTGTTTACAGCGATCAGGAACCATCGTAAATACTCGACGACCTTGATAAATGATTAATACCTAACGTTAGAAAGCCGTCTCGCGATCGTAAACTCTTTATAGACAATAAAATCACTAATTCCATCGTTCGTTTGTCAGTGGCAGTTAATTGTAGGCGAACATATGTTAGATCTGGTGCAATTTGGCAAAGTTAAGAGATACATTACTTAACATTTTTTTTGATTCGTGAGTACGTCTATTTTAATTCAACTATGGTATAGTCAATGTATATTTTAAGTTTGCCGTGGCAAAATTGAGTAACGGATTCAGAATTTCGGATTGAAGAGGATTTATTTGAGCAAAATCTAATGTCATGCTTATTTTAAGACATTTAAACATGTGGTCCCCCATGTCTTACAACAATCCGCTAATAGCAAACCTAATTAGTATTTCAAATTATTTTCACAAAGTCAAAGAAGTTAGTTTAATAATACATTTCTAAAAATTACTCCATCAGGTTTTTCATAATGATTAGTATTTTTTTCCATTATTAAGCAATTCAACATACGATTCGGCGTATTTTAGCTTATTACGAGTAATCGAGTAAAAATGCAAGTCATATTTTATAAAGAATGTATAACAATTGTAAAATTCAACTGATATTGTTATTAAGGCTCAGCAGTGTAATTTATTTAATATCAAGATGACGCAATATTAGCAATGACTGAATGCAAAAAGTCAATTAATTGCTGGTTAGTTATAACCTTGGTATTT
This sequence comes from Junonia grisea, assembly GCA_018235645.1. Taxonomy (NCBI): domain Eukaryota; kingdom Metazoa; phylum Arthropoda; class Insecta; order Lepidoptera; family Nymphalidae; genus Junonia; species Junonia grisea. Next base: position 21,100 of record DVXP01000150.1, on the reverse strand, counting down.
ATGTATTGTAAGGTGCGGTTTTGGCAGAGGTAACGATAACAAATAACCGACTTATAACAATCTATTGTAAAGCAAATGACTTCTAAATATAATATACACAAATTCATGTTCAATCTGTAAGAGATAAATTTAGAGGTGTATTATTTTTGTTGTAGATAATTAACGCGAAAACCGCTTAAAGATTAAAAAAAATACCGATTGATGTATTTTACCATACAATACTAACATTTTAATAAACCAATCGTCATTTTCTGACCACAGCGAATGCAATGTGTCCGAAAGGCTCAACAATAAACAGAAAATTAACTTTGTTCATAACCAAATATCCGAATACAAATCTAAAAATTTGAACGCGTAAGTACCGACATGATTAAAACATATACATATTAACACTACTAAATGACGCCGAGGGAATAATATCAACTTACAAAATTACTATTTATAAAGTAGCAAATTAATAAACATGCACTTTTAATTATGCTCATGCATTAGTCACTGACATGACATAGCTTGTAGGTAAATGTAATTTATAATAATGCGTTTTAACACGCAGCATAGAATAATCTAGAATCTAGGCGTAGGATTAAAGTATATTACAAGTCTTTCAAGGAAAATGTTTAACCGCAGCCTATGTAATTACAACAATAATAAATATAAAGATATTAATTACTATCAAGGTTAATTGCGTATTAACATAGTAAATAAAGAAGTGTTTAAAATGTTAACTAGATGTGTCCCACTTATGTGTAGCGTTAGCTTCTGCTCGTGGCTTCGCTTTTGTGCCGAATTGGTGTATTTTCACAATATACCTATATATACTTGTTATTGTAACGATTTCTTATAGTTTTCCGAGTGTACCCACTTCAAGTTTTATCAAGATCTGTCTTAAAATTTTGTGTGACACTAAAAAAACAAACACAAAATCACATATTATACTTTTTTAAGTATGAATGTGCTTAAGACGTTACGAATAGGTGTACCCATGTACAATTTCATTTTGCTGTCTCGAAAACTTAATTTTTGATGACAAAAAGTGTTGTGACCTCGTAATTAAAAACATCTAATTAATTAAAAATATCTAAAGCCGCTTATTTATTGGGAACTTAAAGAAACAACTTAACAAGATGAGAAAAAATCTAATGGCTAACAATACATAAATACATACGAGTTTAATGTGTAATAATAGGATACTACCTTAACGATGTAATAATGACGAAGATGAATTATTTATTACAGGTGGAAAAACATGTTTTTTTTACTTCCCTATAAAGCGTAATTACGAAACAACTATTACTGTATTCAATTGTTGTCAGGTGCAAAGATAACTCGAGTGGCAGATAAAAGTAATTGTTTAAAACTCTTCAGTGGACTTTAATGACGTTATAGAAACTAGTTTTATATCTATATTAACGGTGTTCTTAAAGGACAATAGTTTCCCACGAAAGCGTAATAATTAAAAACGTATAAAATATATTCAAGTTGACTTTTAATACAATTCAAAAATCAACTCAGCTGAAATTTAATTTACAAAACAACACGGCTGCGAGAATAACGTAAGCGGAAATAATAAACGCTTTTACAGCTATAAAAGAAATAATACATTAGTTTCGCGTATCAAAAATGTATTTAGTTTGACGATGAGTAATTTATATCAATGCAGTGCATTATCTATCGTCGTTATCAAATGAAAATTTGTCTCAAGTGAATCATTCCCGACGACATCCTTATTGTCACAATAGGGATAAGTTGGAACAAATTGAAATTTCCGCTAGTTTCGGGTTGTTGAACGCTAATGCGACGGATTATGCATCTCGGTGATAGTGGTAGAATCTTTGAAATTCACCCGTTATAAAAATATAAACCAAGAATCTCATTAAGCTATATGAGACGTATCAAAATATGCACGGCATGTGGAAATACAGGCTTATGATTCAATCATAGTACCGTACTCATTATTAAGACATACATCAATTGTGTAATGTATAAACGTAATGCTCCAAGACGTGCGATAAACGGTAAAAATTATTATAACAATTACTTTACACGAAAACAAAGTAATTTATGAAAGTTAAACTAATCACTCTTAACATCATTTTGTTTTATTTAATACATCGTACGTTGCATATGTAAACCGTAGCAATTATATTTATGCTGACGTGCGTAAACGTAATTCTTTACGGTTTATTTTATGAAATACAGTTCGTAGCGTTCAAGGTTAAACTTTAATAAAGGGTGTTATCGTGTATTGTAACTTTGAAAAATTCGTTATAATTATGAATCCATTCATAAAATTAAAGGACTTTTTATGAACAACCTGTACAACGCATTAAGAATCACGTACTCAATACATAACAAGGTGTTGATAAAGACAATGAGATATGGCATGGAGTGATATTGAAGATAAGTAAGATAAGCGCAACAAATAAACAGACACCAGAGGCAGCACAATCAAGTGTATAGGCGGATTGACTTCGATATGATAAGATTACCAATAGGATATTTCGGAGTTTTATTAATATTTATTAAAAACACATATTGCACTTACGAACACCAAGTGTTTCGGCGAGTGCAGGTCGGTCGGTTTGGTTCGGTGACGGAAGTTTTCTGGGTGCTTTCAGGAGGCAGATTCAACTTAAAGCCCGCGATAGACTTCCGCCGTTTCGCGGCGAGGGCGCGAGACGCTAGCTCCGAGTCGTGAACATGTTCCGAAGAGGGAAGGAAATGCGAGCAGGTCTTGATGTGCGCCTGCGCCGTCGCCACCTGGAGAAGCTTGCTCGAGAGGCTGCGCCGCCCTAGGGCCTCGCAAGTTGCACACCGTTTCTCCTCCATGAAAGTCCTCGTGTGTCCGACTCGCGCACGCCGCTTGCACTGAGCGCGTATTGTTTTCCAGCGGACGTGGTAGCTTAACTGATGTCATCCGACGAGCGACACGCGCGCTGCCGCTCGCACTCGCTACTCATAAAATTCAAGACTAAGTTCTTGACTGACCGCAGAACCGATCGATACCCGACCGAAATAGGCTTAATGCGATAATAGGAGCGCGATAAGGTGTACACGCGAATAAGTGTATTGACCTAAATGGTGAGGCATAAACACGGCTTCGGGGCGACCTCGGCGGGCGGCCATGCGCGGGCGTCTCGGTGCAAGCGTCGGTCACCACTACAAAGCACCCCCGCCGCCCGGCGTAATCCGAACGTATGCGATGATATCGATGTTTGCGGTGAATAATATCACAGGCATCGACTGACTTCCTAACATTAAAGCGTCAACGATACAACGCGATCTTAGCATCCCGACCACATTCCGTTGGATTACATCCAGGTATCTATTATTATAAATTATTATGATTTCATTTCATGTTTATCTCATCTAAGACAAGCACTGTTTGTTGTGAAGAAATTGTTTATGTAATATTAAAAAAATGGCAGAAACTGTACTAAATATTTCGCTACGCATATTTGTCAAATGTTGTCCTATATAAAAATTTAGTCTAGAGCAAATTCAAGAAAAATATTTGGATCAAGGTAGCCCGCTCCGAATAATTTAGAACAGCATTTTTATTCTAGAGTTTTGCGTAATGTAGAAGCTTAAAGATTTGAGTTTGTCACCCTTATATGCATGGGCCTAGCCACGGTGGGGCAGGGGCGGGCGTTTGCCTACCCCCTGGATGCCAGTTTCAGTAATGAAAATATTAAAATCCCTTAAAACTTTTCATCTATTTCGAAATTTATATACACGTCATGATGGCCCTGGCAAAAACAGTAAAATTCAGCCTAAAAACTCATATCTCTTTATGTTGATATTTACACTTTTCAATAAATTAGTCTTTTTCCTACTCTGATATTGCCCCCCTCCCCTAAAGCCAAATTTGCCCACCTCAAAAGCAAATCCTGGCTACGTCCATGCTTGCTGCCTTAAATGGAAATAATTCAAATGGAAATAATTCAAATAATTCAAATATAGTGAAGAAAACAAGGTTATTATAAAATGATTAGCGTTATGTTATCACCGTTACGGTGCGCTCTTGACAGATTACAGAGGTCAGTATAATCCGTGTTGAATCCGCATTAAGTTAAATGATAATAATTTATCATTTCAAAAAGATAAACTTAATGCATCGGTATGATGGCTATAAAACCATATACCTATAATTATAAAACTGGCTATTGCATAGCTATACAAGTGTTACTATGCGACTCTACGCAATAAGTAAAAAAAAAAGTATTTTACAAGATACCATGACTTCAGGGCTTATAAAGTTGTAATGGCTGTGTATATATGAATTAAAACTTTTCAAGGGCTTTTTAGCATTTCGTGACAGTCCTCTACATTGTAAGGATGTACCTTGAATACCTATGAACTAATTAACATCAAACAAGATATGTCAGGTGTAATAGATAAATCAAGCCGGTGCCAATTGATCGAAGCACGTACGAAAACAAATGATTGGCAATTCGTTGGTTCGGCACGCCTCTTAATAATATTCGGTATGAATGGTATTGGCAACAGGTGAAATTGCACGGCTACTATAAGTTCGATTGGAACAAACTGTGAAAAATTTATCAATATTTATTTCTAGCATGTGACGTCTTGAAAGAGAGAAACAGAAGTTATTTTTGTTGATACAACTTCTTTTATTAATACTTATAGTAACTTGATTGGTGCAGGAATGGTGCTGCCCACATCAATTTCATTGTGGGTTGGAACATTTTGTGCGGAATACGGTCCAAGTCTAGTACCTACCGACTGTTACGCCATACTCTGTTCCTCGTCATCAACAAGTCAACAACTCGTTGCTTGGCAAAGGTTTACCCCTTAAATCCACATGGCGTTATGCGAAACACACTTGCGAAATAATGTGTTTTTTTTTTGCATTGGAGGGCTGGTGACCTACCAATTATTTAATAGTTATTTATTTTATTTCATACATACTCATTTCGAAGTTAAAATCTGGATAATATCTGATGAAATGATATACAATAAGTATCTAGCAGAAAAATCATTTTGAATTGTGGCATTTAAAATAATCTAATTTATAGAGCTTTATAAAATACAAAAAGTGTAAAGTTGGTGTGATATCTGTAGTTTTTCTGATATTTCTTATTAGTTTCATTCATAAAATGTGCAATTCTGATATTGCATCAACCATAATATGATAGTTCCGCCATTCTAAGAAAACTTAGTTGAAGCATCTAATTGTTATAACAAATAATGTAATGGTTTCATTTATCATACGTCAATTCATTGTGTTTTATATTTTTTTCTACCGTCTCCATACAAATTCTCATTATCTTATCCGACAAAGACGTATGATGAATCATTTAATACATTTTATAGGAATATTACAGTAATGATAGATAAAAAATGATTACAATAATGTTATCGACATAATAATCGTTCGATTCCTATTTTAACTTTTTTATTTTTTATTATTATAATTATGATATTTATAATACTGTAATCTTGTGATATATTTGGTCAGTATCTCTTACGAAAGATAACTGATTGTTTGTTCAATGAAAATATTTAGCCCTTATCAGTACACAGTTTACTAAAAGAAATGAAACTGATTTTAATCTATTTTTTCATATTTAACTATATGTATAAGTATAGCTTGTATATTATTAGTCACAATATTGTAGTTATTATGTGTATGCATACGTTCACATACAATTATTTATCTATCAGCAAACTAACGTTCTAAAGATCTTTTGCTGTTTCTTTATTAAAAAAAAGATAAAAAATAATATTGTTTATTAAAATGTTATTACAGTACAAGCTGTCCGAGTCCTTATTACGTTACATCGTCCGATAGAAATAACAGATAGGCGACCAATTACCTTGTTGTTGCGATTGAAAATTTACCATCTATCAATTGTCGGTGTTGAACTATCTCGATTATTATACGTTAATTAAAGTTTATTAAGGCGAGCGAGGGAGCGGTGATAGGTGCTTCTGCGGTTACCTTGAGACATGACTGTTATAACGGCCTTTCTTTAACCGCTGAGGCTGGAGTTACGAAATATTGTACCACTTCGCCTCGCAACAGGAACTTTTCATAGTAAACTGTTTCACATCGTGAACGGCTGGGGAGGACTGATGTTTTATTTAATATGTAAATTGTAATTTAAGCGTACATACGTTTTGTTAACCTTACAGAGATTTATAGCCGTTGTTGCGCTGCGTGAATTATGTATTAGAACCTCTTCTATTAGCGAACTCCAGCATGAAGTGAAAACTGTTTTCGAGTCGACTTTATGTAAATACAAACACGCTGTTTTCGTTTGGTAGACTTGTACTATTTATTATCACTAACCTGTCAAGTACGATACTCATGTGCCTATGAAGATTCGCCTTTAGATCTTTCCTTGTGTACTGATGCTGGGAGGGCGAGGGAGGGGGCGGGGGCGCGGGAGGCGGGCTCCCCGGCGGAGCCCGCTTCCCTATCAGCACCCGCAGCTCCGCCATCAAAGTTTGCACCATGCGGACACGACTTATCACAACCGCGCTACACACACTAGTGTCAAGATCCCTCAATCAATCGCCTTGCCAAGAAGCATTGGCTCGGCGGTTGCATTGCCACCTGACGTCACTATGATTGCACGTGATGGGTAACGAAGCATCGACATCGGCACGGGCGTGTATACGAGTCGCGTGCGGTGGCCGCACTGTGCGTCCGAAGCCGACTCTGACCTCGCCGCTTTTTATAAGTGCTCGATGAGTGCGCAAGGTAGAGTACGAGAGAACGAATTTTGCGTTTATATTTAGGCGGGAACATCGTCGACAACGCATGATATGATGCCTGATAAATATGTAGACAATCGGGTGCCTACGATTTCTCTAACCCGTCAACTTGGCAATGAACAAAGAATAATACAACACCGATATGTAGACGCAATAAAAGTTGTCAGACAGTAGTTTATTTAATGTTGTATATTGAAAAATGTTAAACATAACAAAAACATTTTTATGCAGATCAGATGCAGCGGCACACAATAGTTTAACAGAAAATACGAGTACATAAGTGACGTTTTTAGTTCCATTCTAATAAAAATAAAATCTAATGTGGGTCACAAAAAGAGAAGTTTAACATATCGGTTCCGTAATCAATTCGGATCAAGGACGTTTATAAATGTATAGAGAGCAGATAACTTTCGAACCAATTTATTAGTTAATTTTAGTATTTCATAACGAATAATTGCGCTTCAGAGTTTAGAATACAAACAATGCAAAGTAATAAATAAAACAAAAAATGCCAGTAGCTGTCGTACCGGTATTTAAAATAACCGACTTTGAACGTGAATCGTGAGGCGGGCCGGTTCACGGAGAGGTAGAAATAGCACCACCTGACGCCACAGGAAGCGTGGACGAGCGAACACACTGCGATGGCAACGTGGACAATAATAAACCGAGATCGAGTTAAAACTTCTCTAAAATTACAATAGGAAAGAATTAAAAGCAAATATCGACGCTTATGGAACGTTCTCGTGTCCATTCAATTATATTAAATAGCAACTTGATGGGGGACAAAGTTCTTTGTGTCATGCGCAAACCGCAATGAATTACTGATTCACACACGTCGGAAACTTTACTACGAGTATACGTAAATATTAAATAATATTTATTTCCGGTCGAGCAAAATAGTAAATAGTAGTACCTATTACCTACTATATGTTACAATACTGTTGTAATAAATTTAATTGAAAATTACTCCACTTGCTCTATAATAAATACGTACACCTAGTATAACAGCTGTAGTTGAAAGGCAGTAGCCACTTTCCATAATCAACAAGCGAATAGCATTACGTATTTTGTATCTATTAACTCATTATACATGCAATAACAAATGCACCGTTGTGTAATTGTGATACAATGTCTTCTGTTGAATTAACAAGACCATTCAGGTATATATGTACGAGAGAATAATCCTATGGAATAGAACTTTCTCCTATCGAACTGAGAATATCGAGATTATCGAAGCATAATGGACAGGCGTAGACTAATGCTTCCGACCATATCACAATATTGGAAGGAAGTCGATGTAATTTCCTCGACTCTTCCACCATTCGTATCAAATCTTATATTACGTTCATGATAAGCAACAATTTGTAAATATTTTATATGAATTTTGAAGCGTTAATCAGGCTTCAAAATAACCAGTGGATTAAATTACCATAGCGTAAGATAGAACACTAATATATAATCTCTTAGCTGAAACTAAATTGCTTCCTATATCAGACCCGTAATTATACTACTGCACTTAATACTAATAATATTCATTGGTAGTCATTTTATAATAAAATATAAGTAGAAGCAAGAAACGTAGTAAATTAGTGATTAAGTACATAAATTTTTTGCAACCTTCCATTTTTTACGTATAGACGAAAAAACAAACACAATTGTAAAGTTAGTACAGAATACCAGAATATTTTGCTCGAGTAAAAGTATTCGGGTTGAGGACGCGGAAGCGTGACCCAGTTAAACAGTACAAAGGCCAAGTATTCGATCAAATGGGAAAACTTACAAATGATGTTTCAATCGGTCCTCCAGCGTACCGGCTGAGGTATGAATAGGTATGTGTTAACGCAGCACTTTCAGTCACTTTCGCGGGAATTTTGTTTTTTTCGGTTAAAAGGCTACAGAATACGTCTTTCCCTCTCGGGAATCGTGTACACACTGAGTTTGCGCGTCCCTATTCCCAGCGTCCTTGCGTGAATGGGGCGGTATGGAAGGGTGGCGCCATAGCTCGTGGCAACGTCAATCAATATACGAGATGAGATGCCCGGCTAATCATCAAACTTTAAGGTTGACAGACGATCATTTAAATCACCGTGATTGTTTGTTTGAATGTCAAAATATTGTTATTGTAATTCGATTGCACTGATAGCGTTATTTTTTTATCTTAAGCACTTTGTTATTTCATTCATTTATACACAATAAACTTTTACAATGTTATAAACGTTTGAATATTTATAACATGCACATCACGATTTACATATATTTTCCGGTTTTCAAGTCGAGATAAGAGATGGTTAGCCGATATTTATGGATTAGGAAGAAGTTTGAAAAGTACATAGTGTTATAAAAGTGAATGCCACACACGCAACAGGTTATAAGTATGCATCAGAGCAAGGTGCAGATGCAACAATGTTACGCAACACTACGTTAAGCGATTTTTATTCAACTCCCCATATGTTTTCGAAATTCTTCGTCTAACATTTGTGCTAAAATGTATACTTGTACAGTGAAGTTAGAAAGAACGATTTGTTTGATCTGTTACTAGTACAGTCATTCGGTAGAAAAAATAGAGGTTACCTGGAAAATGTTCCGGGAGTTTTGAAAATTGGTAATTTTATAGATTTTGACGTGCTCTTACCAAATTTTAACTTTGCCACCTCGTATCTTTGCCGCTCGCGCCGCCAGATTGTAAATGGCGCCTAAAAACAGTATTTTGATATAATTTTTTAAAAGTTTTTAAAATAATACAGAAAATTTCCTAAAATTTATGTAATCTTTTTTCCTTTTTTCCCCCTAAAATCAATAGTTTCGGCGTACGAGCGTCGTAAATTATACAACTTATATCATTCTACAACTTAAATCTATAAAAATTATCAATTTTCATAACTCCCGGAAAACTTTTCAAGTAAAAATACCAAATGAATGTACTATACTTTTACATTGATTTATAAGTTTTTGTTATTTTTAAATGATTTGTGATCGGCATTATGGTTTATTGAGGTAAAAAACGCTACAAATTCTTTAAACAATAAAGTATAGTGAGAGTTTCATGTTTTCAAACAAGTTATTGGTTTAGTTCAGAAACTGCTACTTTTTGTCAAAAGAAATAATTTATAGGTAAAATGTTTTATAATTAAACAATCCATTTAAAAAAAAAAAACAAAATCAAATTTGTATTCACAGCTACATGGGCAAAGTTGTTGCTAAAAAAGTCGTACATGTCCAATTAATTAAAATTATAACACGAAAATTAATTTACTACAACGGAACAGGACAAACTTTCATTATTAAGGTCACTGAAATAAAAAATAACATTGGCCCCGATTTGCATTTTTATAATGTCTGTTATAATTATCGCTCATTGTGTCTTTATAACTTTTTGTCAATTAAAACATGTTTAATCAAAAGCTTATGAACGAAAGGTATAAAAATAATAATTAATTTGTAAATGTTTTTAGTTTATTATCGTGTAAATAAACAAACATGCAGTAATCCAAAAATTGGAAGCAGAAAGGCAGAGAACATTGTTTTCCCTCAAGTGTTACAAAAAATAGAAACATGTACGAGAATTCAGAATACGCTTTTTTGCGAAGCTAGCATCCAATCAATATATATTTGGTAAGTAAACATTCATGATTGGTGTATCTTTGTTCAGGTGTAAATGTGAATAAGTCAATTTAATTGAAAGCAAAAGGAGCGTGATTCATTAGATACCATAGGTGTTTATAGTGCTTTATCATTGTAAAGCAATTGCACATGTGACCCATTTCTTCTTTTGAATTTACAAATGTAATTATGTAAATTGCTTTAAATATATAAAAAAGTAAGAATAAAGCTGCTACACCAATCAAACATCACAAGCTTATCGCAGCGGAAGCTCAAGATAAACGTCATTAAAGACTTATTAAGCAAATTCGGTACGATAGTGTATCTAATAATACTATGATACTATTAATGTGATATAACTGTATTCGAATGCGGACCGAGTTAACGCAAGTTATGCAACTTCGTTACGTGCGGTTGTAATGACACGCACTATCTCTCATCATATCGAAACGCATCGTTGCGAGAGCCGACAGCTGATAGGCAGAGCTGGACTCGGTGCAGAGCTACGGTCTATTGTTAACAATTATTAACAATTGTTTGTTTCCACGGAACTTGAAGTACAAGACAAACTTATTGATAGGCCAAACATCGAAGCAGTTATTTTAGCAACATATATACTTAGAGCTTAATAAAACGCTAATAAATGTAGGTATTTTGATCTTTCTTTGTTTATATTTTGTGCAATACATAAGCCTGAAGATTCAAAAGATGAAACCAAATCCAAAAGAAAATTTTAATCTGACAAGAAAATATACTAAATGTGAAAACGGATATGATCACAGGAATAGATTAAAAACATAAAAGAGCTTTAATGAACTGTGAACCTATTCATATCGACGAAACAAATTACAAACTGATGTACCAGGATGTAAAGAGACAGGAAAAACTAATGAGACATCACAATGACAAACTAATGCCGATACCGGTGTAAATGTTTAATGAGAAACAAAGGTTTGTCTTTACATTTACTTTTATCAGCAATGTTAAAACGATTGTAAATTTTTCGTCGACAACGTGACATAAACGATTGGACTGATAATGAATATGTCAAATACGGCACGCCGAAAGTATTCACGGCTAAGATTAATATACTGAATGATAAAATCAAAATACGTGCTGTTGATCCTATCATTGGTTCTTACATAAGAACTTGTAACAAAAATTACATAATACATTGTACAAAAAATGAACATAAACAATGTAAGGACTAGCAATTTAAAAGGTGCAAACGATAACTGAATTTACGACGTTGTTAATGTTCGAAGGGAAATTACATACAACGACTGTTTTCACAGTGAAATCAGTAGATATTAGTGGGCAGTCATTAGTGTGAAATGAAATAAACAAGAGGAATTAGCTGGGCAATAGCTCGAGCTAATCTGACCGCAAGGGAGCGGGCGCCACCGACTTTCCCTTTTGTTATTGTGAAAGTGATGATAGCTAATGGAACAAAGCAATGGTTTGCATCCTAATTTCACTCACTAATCAAATGCATTTCAAATGCATCGTGTAATTCTATAGTTTCTTAACAATGTTGTGTGGGTTGTATCTCAATTTGTCTGTACGCATAACTGTAACTTAACCAAGCCCTTCAATGTAAGTAAAGGATTGTTATGATAGATTTGATAAGAAATAGAAGATGAAAAACATTGAGACTAAAGAACTTATTTTTGATCGAGATGAGAAATGATTTTTAGGAGATGCTTAAAAATTTTTTTTCTTTTTGTTTGATTGATGATTATCCATCATAATAACAGAACAGAAATGGTGGAAAAAGAAGTTTTGAAAATAGAAGGAAATTCGCCGACACACTTAAAAGCGATATTATAGAAGCACCGTCATTTATCATGGTAAGACGTAGGAATCTCTGCAAGTTTGTCTCTAGCAGCAAGGTAAATAGGACATCAGTGTGTGTATACATGTAAAATGAAAAGTCTGTGCGTTAATTGCGAATGCATTTACTAGGTACCTAAGTCGAGAAACGCTCGAGTAACTGCCAAGTCGGTCAATGCAAACAGCTAGTGGAAAGAGTTTTGAGGAACGCATTCATAATCATCATTTATCTATTGTGTATCTAACGTACCGATTGTGTTCATAGACAAGGATAAGTGTTTTTGGATATCAGATTAGATTTTTCGTAACGATTGTTACATTTTTGTGTTTGAAATATTTAACTGTATTTATACATCGTCATTTAATTCAAATAAAATATTAGGCACTAACTGATTCATCTTCTTCATTGTTTTAATTCTTGTTTCCACTAACTGGAAAATATTCTTTGTTGTCGGATTTATTTTTAATTATTCATTGTACAGTTGTAACTGTATAAAACATTTCAGAATATCATTACAAATAATAAGATATTTTTATCGAAATTTACCGTTTTTGGTTTGTATTTAAATGCCGAAAATCGTAGGAAATAAAATAATTAAGTTCTCATGTAATGAAACGTCAAACCTTGAAAAATTTCGCTTACAAAAAATTATGTTCTTTATTTTAAATTTATTTTATTATAAAATTGTATCACTGATTTAATATAGTTTTTTTTAATATTTGCAAAACGTAAACATCGCTTTAAAATAGATATCACCTTATAAAGGTTAACAAATATAGGTGTGGGCAGTTCAGCTCAAGGTTGGAAACGGGTATAGGTTCGTATGGATTTTATCTTTTATACGATGTTATGAAATGAAAATACAAAATAAAATTTGCAGGGCATAATTGTATGGCTCTGTCTTTCAATATTTACCTTGGAAAATCATCAATTTTCTGATAATATACGTACTTTTTTGCATTAAATCTGAAGAGGATTATTGATGTCGAAAATATAAAGTGAAAAAAGAGGAATTCGAGAATATAAAAGAAGCCGAAAAAGCTAGAAGAATGCATTTTGAATTTTAATAATTGTATGGTGTTTTTAGAAGGATTGGATTGAAGTGACTTTGTACCCTCCTTTCCTTCTGTATTAATGTACTAATGCACTATTGTCGAGTATTAATAGAGATAAGTAATTGTCAAATTAAGATGCCAAAATATTATTTTCCGTTTAGACCGCGTTAGTAGCTTTAAATCGATTAACATAAACATGTGCTGCTTACAATCGTTAAACGTGTAATTATTTAACTGTCTGTTTCAAGGTCTCACAATTCGTTTGTTGATGTTAATATAACTGTCTACGTTTGTTTGTCTGTACATGTGTTATGCTTCGTAATTTTGACATAGATATCAAAAGGACATCAATTTTGTTTGAGAGTGTTGGGATTTTTAATATCTCTGTATAAGATTGAATGAAAATTATCGTGGTGATAGCAGTGTTGTAAATAGGGCGGTGCGAACACTGCTCAGGCACAGTGCGTAAGTTCTGAAGGAACGCAGAAATCATGGTTACAATGTTGCATTTCATAGCCATAATTGGTTTTTTATTATATTTATTTTTATTTATTTATATCAGGCAACAGCTATTTTTGGTTCGCAGCTGGAGGTGGTTGATGGTATATATGAGATGGATGGATGTCATAGTAGTGGAAAAGAAGGTCCTCGCCAAGGAACCCTTGGACAAAAACCTTTCAATCAGGGGCACAATCCTACAAGCTCGCACTGGTTGATACTCTATCATGACTCAAAAGAAATATTACTTTTATTAAAGGAAGATGAAAAGGGTTCTAAGTAATTGACATGAAATTGTATCTTCATTCACGCAGACGCTGTTGCTGTCAAAGTTCCTTATGTTAAATATTCCACATGGAACCATTAATATGATCAGTTTTAAGAGATTCATATTTTAGTCAACGATTATAGTATTAGTATTAAAATTAACTATTGATTACAAAAAACCTACCTTGACCGATAACATTATAAATATTTCTTAATCAAACTTGAATTTACCTGTATATATTTATAAAATGCATTCATAAATCATGCGACGGCCTTGTAATGATAATTTAATTCATTTCTGCTATATTAATAGCGTTTAATACTTGAATATGTTTTATAATTTCATATGTAGTTTCGTAACTACTTTACATTACACTTATTTTAAATAAGCGTAATTATTATCGTAGATATCTCATCATTACGGCACTTATATTTTGTAATAGAGATTTCTATGTCGATAAAACAAAGGTGGGTTCTATTTTCGTATATAAATATTAGCCAACGTTAAATTAAACGTTAAAAATATGTTTTTTATGTTAATATTGTTATGAATGTATGATCAGTTACCTACGTTACTTCGAGTATTGATAGAGGCACAGCTCTGGTAAAATCTACTTATTTATTTTCTTTTTTTCCAAATTTTAATAATAAATGGTTGACTTTAAACCATTTTTCATTATTTAAATAATTTCACGAAAACCTGTGTCTGTTAAATTAAGTATCGTTGGGCGGCTGTGCGGACAAATAATCTCATATGCGTGATCAAAAATTGCAGTTTATTATTGCTGGAAAAGTTCCTGCAACGAACAAACTGAAATATACCCTGAATGGGTTACGAAAACGAAGTAGGACTCACCCGATGAAATTTTTGATGAAACAATATACCGCAAAGAGGGTTGCATCATTGAGTCCCAGTTCGGGCTTGATCCTCGGCAGTGCGACTGGCGGCGAGGCGGCATCGGCCGGAGGGCCGCGCACCTCCGGCGTGGCCGCGCTCATGGCGGCGCCGCGCGGCCGCGTGCCCGACGCGTGCGGAGCGATCTTGACGCAGAGTCAGCACCGCGTACAACCGCCCCGCATAACACCTCCGCCGGCACCAGCGGCGCTCCCGGCACGCGGCTGCACCGTCGCCGGAGCCGGAGCGCGACACCCGCGTCTGTGCTGCGTGCACACCACACGCGCCGAGCCCCCACGTCGACCCGTCGCCGACCGCTGCGAGTATCGATCGCGTCGCCGCGCCTGCGCTCTGCTATCCGCTATCCGCTACCCTCGCCTCACACGTCCAGCATGAGGAACGCTAGGTAGATCACGAGAAAAAACCACGGACAGAACAGGTACATGCAAATGGACATCGTTCGAATTTTGGCCTACGTAAAAAAACTAATCCAGAGAGAGATTTCAGTGATGAACTGGTCGCGTACGATCCGACTGGTTGCACGTGCAGGTCGCGCGTCTGTTTGGCAGCGCGGCGGCACTCTGACTGGACGCGCTCGCACCGCGTGCACGGCGCGCACCCGATATCCGCTCACCACGATATCTATACACACAACCGTACGTACGACGAATGTACACCTTGATTTACATGCTGGAGATGCGATAGCCATAACATCACAAAAGGATAGTTCCAAACTTTCTTTACGATAGACCAAAGATAGCCGTAAATATCAGCGATGATATCGGCAGTGAAGATAACCATCAAAAAGAAAATTTTCATAACAGGTATAATAATCTTTTCTAAAGTAGCAGGTTGGTGTAAATATTTGCTTACTATAGTATAATACTGTAATATAAACATAGACGAAACTAGTACATAGCGATGTCAAATAAAAGTACACAAAGGTTAAAATTGCCGACATTTCAAAACAAACGGAATACTTTGGCACGCGCATATTAATTGTGAGTTGAAAACGTTACGAAAAAGACGAATATAGACGCAGAAACAATAAAAACATTCAAATAAATTATGTAAAATAACGATATACGTTTTGCGAGTATCTACTGAAGACTAGTTAATTTAAATCAATCAATAAAACTTGTTATAAACTGGGTTAACATTTTTCCGTATCGCCCGAAAAACAACGAAAATGCGTGCGCTTGAAAAGAACTTTCAGTCACGTGGTACGAGCGGTCGTATTCAATCCCCCAAAGTAGGACCACGGTCAACGTCCCCGCGGCGGAGTGATGTTCCAAAAAGTGATCACGAAAAAAAAACTATCCATTGGAGACGCGGCGAAATGACGTAGATAGTTTTTGCAACAGCTACTAGAGATGTGTGAAAGTTCTTTAATAATAATCGCTAATCATCTTTCTAGAAAAAATTAGTGCGCAAATAAAATTCTTTGTAAAAGTTTAAAACATTGATCTGCAAATATGTAAATTGTCTACAATATAAATATTGAACGGATGCATTTTGTTTAAGAAACAGATTTATAAGCAATAATAAAATAAACTGATCCTGCAGATGTCGCATTATTTTCATTAAAATTAATTCAGTTTAGTCATTAAAGCTTTATTTTGGATATATTTATTTTTCAGGAAAATATTAATAATCATTGAGGTTACGTACTTATACGTACATACTTATAGAACAAGGTGTGAAAATATGTAAACGTAAGTTAACGATTGTTGTTACTATGTGCGTAAATGTTACAAACGCAACGCAACGTGCGTTGCATGCAATGATCGCCTCAATAAGCAGATTGGTCACGTCAATTAGTGAATACAGCATTACAAATATACCGAACCATGGCGGTCCTAGAAATGAAACAAAAACATCAAAGTCCAGTGCTGGCAATAAAGTTTAAAATTCTAATTAATTCACGAGATATGTATAACATTTCATGCACTTTAATTGGTATCATCCATAAAATGGTCCAACGGGTAAAGTTCATTATTGAAGATACGAGTAAAACAACAATAGACGAAGACAACGAGGAAGTAGGCGAGAGCAACGCGGCAAGTGTCAGGACGTTTGACAACGTTAGACAATAAGCCGAGCAGAGGGGCAACAAGGCGACTAAGTTTCTCAGAAGATTGTTCCCGTCTCCGCGACAGTGTCCTGGGTGATTTCCAAGAACGTCGACAGATGCAGCTGCATTACTCAGTGATTAGTTGCGGTGCTATTGAAGGAGGCGAATTTATTTTGCTGAAAATGCAAAATCATTTGTCAATGAGTCTACAAAGTTCCTCTATAAATAAATTGCAGTAAGTGTAACTATTGCAGATGATTTACAAATGTTCTTATTTCTTTCACAAAATGCGACGATAGTTTATCAGAGCAGTTCTGAGTTAAAAAAATTTAAAATAGTTTTGCGGTCATATTTCATGGTCATTAAATTAACCACAAAAAAGTCATCAATGACAGTATAGTTACTTTTCTATGGTGAAGGGAATTACTCATTGTGAAGTGGTCAAAATTCCCATTACGTAAACTGAATAAGCTGCATTAAGACGTCATACTTGCAGTGGAAAATATTAGTAGAAAAGTAATGTTTATGGATGCATAGTATGACTTGCACGATCGCTTTGTTGCAAGTTGCAACTGACCATTCTTTATACGATCACTATTTCAGTGATTACAATACTACATGGAAACTACCGATTAACATTAATTTATTCACTAATTATAAACAACATCGTTACATTTAATGACAAAAAGTGTTTTCAAAGTAAGAAGAGAGATAATAACATTGTTGGTATAAATTGCGTCGCATTCGCTTCTCTTTAGAAATGGTATAAATAGACGGTTGAGCTTTGCATAATAACTGTTTCTCACGTAATACATCTAACTTTATTGCTATTGAGATGTATCTTAGGAATATATCTGGAACTACGACTGACTAATAGTTGTTGTCGAGTGTTTGAGTCATTTTTGCGAAGTGATACATATACGTATAGAGTAAATTACTTAGTTTCATTTACAATCAGCGCCATGGTGTCTCGCCGCGTGCATCGTTATATTGATGCAATGCGACCTACTTGTTATTCTATGAAATCGTTCACTTCTCTTTAAGACATTATCGTTCTACAGATTAAAGGAAATATTATGAGCTTATTTCTTATCTCGACTGCTAGATTTTATATCATCTAGCGTAGTTACTCAATTTTTAGTTAGAGAAAATGATAGATAAGGCTAAAACATTTATAAAGAAATATCGTGTTAGTGAATTCGTGCTATGAAAGTCTGATAAAATTAGGAAATATTAAGTGAGCATTAAATACAATCGAGAATTTACTCGATTTAGCATACCTAATCATGTGGGCGTTTTTATGTTTAAGTAAAGTAGACACAGACTTCAGAAGGTAATCTAGTAGAAACCGGTCGGATGAAATTGAATTTAAATTATCTTTCAAAAATAGAACGTGATATCAGAGTGGAAGATAATCAAATTATATACACGGTCGTTCGAGCGAGAAAGCCGCAACGTCATTGCACATTCAGCGCAGCGGAATTATGATATCAAGAGATAGAGATCGAGCGACAAGCGTATTTAGGCGCAGGTTTATCTCGAGTGTTTAATTTTAACGCCAGCGGCGGTGGCTACCGTATTTACGCAAGTGTCGGCAATTTCCCGCTATCGGCAAGCTGCGCACGCGCAGGTTGATCTATGGCGCAAGCTTCCATCATTATTCTCATTACGAACGACTGTTCGCAATCGTGGCACGCCCGTCTCGTGCCAAATGCTGGTATGTCAATTTTATCAGGCATTTCGCACACTGTTAATTTTGATTGATCTCATTCTTTCAAAACTTAGCAACTGAACTTACTTAAATAGAAATATCATAGAGATTATAATTATATACCGTAGTATATATACCGTGGGAGAGCCATGCATTTGCACGAATGGGCCGACTCGACCGGAGTGATACCATGGCCTCACAAAAAACCGGCGTAAAATGACGCTTGCGTCGTGTTTCGCCGCGTGAGTGAGGGTACCGAAGGCCCAATTCCCCTTCCCTTCCCCATTAATTCCCCATCCATTCCCCCTTCATACCCCCTAAAAGGTCGGAAACGCATTTTGTAGCTCCTGTGGTGTTGCAAATGTCCATGGGCGACAGCATTCACTTTCCATCAGGTGATCAGACAGATTGTTTGCCACCCTGTCCCATAAAAAAATGCTATTTCGTTGAATTTCTAATAATTCAATTTGTCACTGCTAAAAATTTTACCATATATATAAATATAGCATACATATAAATGAAACAACATTTCTCAGATTACAAAAATATTGTATTCATTCAATACCCCAACCGACCGGAATGATTGGATTGGTCCACGTGTGCCGTCATTCGCGAAGTTATTCTGGAAGCGAATTCGATTAAAGGTTCAATGCATAAACAAAAGTTAACTGAACCGATTTTAGATTTTATTGGGTGTAAGCACCGTGCGATGGTGCAGTGCAGGTAGAATTACTACGGCGAAGCTATGTGCAGCGTAGGTGAATGTTGGGAAAGAATGCGATAAAGTGTTTGACACGTTATCAGAGGACTGCGCCGCTGGTATCTGATTACTGATACTAAATACTTGTGTGTACGAGCTTAGCTGAATCGTGCATCGCTAAAAGTTATTCCGACTATCGTATCGAAAATTCCAGATCGTTCGATGTTTAGCGTCTTTATATGAAATAGGTACATTGCAATATACGTAACGCGAAATAAATACCATTTTTTGTCGCTATTAATGGATACCCGAAAAATGTATTATACAGATCCAATTGCAGTAGGCAGTTAAGTGTGTCGCCTGGCAAATTTTTCTCAGTATTCACGTAAGTCTTAAAATAGTATTATCTGTATAAAGTACAAACATTTCAAGTACACGCCCGTATCCCTCATTGTGTAAAGATACTTCAGGTGTGGAGTGACGACATTGGTAGACAAACATGAGTCAAGAGTTACTTCACATGCCCTGGCTGAAACACTGTCGAGTCGAGTGTTCCGGATTTAGAAACAATAAATCTTATAGCATATTTCGGAGACAGACTCTACATTGTATGCTTAAAATCTCAAAGAAAATTTTATTATCAATATTCTATTCAAAGCGAAATTGGAAGCGAAGATGAAGACGAAGCTCTTAAGAAATTAGGCGTTAAAACAAAAAGTCATTCTTAAAATTTTCATCCACTTCAGGTAATTTTTCTGACGTAAAATCAGAAGTACACACTTCTTAATAAAGTGCTATTAGAACATGAGACGTTCTGAAGTAGCAAAGGGAATACCCATGAGAACCGGCCTATCGCCTGTGGGCGAGTTTCTCACGCCACCGTTTATCTTTCGACAACAATTAGTGCTAGAAGTGTATGAGTCCGCGTTCTCGGTACGTGCATCGGGGAGTTCCGCGAATCGAGCAAGGGAAACTGATCTCAAGATGTGGGTAAGATTCAGGCGATTACTTCTTTGTTAGAAACTTCCTTCTAATTAATTTACTTAGTATTATCATTTTTGGGTTTCTCTGTATTGCACCACACAAGTTGTTCGACACAGAGGATTAAATTCTTCTTCATTGTTTATGTCAGAAAGGTATTTATACCCATAATACATATGGCTATCAAAACAAAGATTATTTCGTCAGTGAATTAGGTCAATGCCTTCTTTATCCAGTTAAACGTCCTCATTAAGTTATTTTAAAAACAATTCGCCAGAACCTCACTTGAAATCATGTCTCGTTTACGACAAATCAACAGGATTCGTATTCGAGCCGAGTGAAGACTTATTATTTCTGTAAACAAGGACAATGAGCAACATTGTAAGACTCTTGAATTCCTACTCGCACCTTATATAAGTTAATCTGAGATGACAAATAATATTCAATTTTATCAGTAATGTTTCAGTAACGTGAATTATTAAGGATAATAATTATTCATATAGTTGTAATATTTAATAAAGATTTAATAAAATACAAACGATTACTCTTGTAGGAGATTATAATGAAAAGTATTACTAGCATGAATGTGCACATTATTCAATGACGCGATGCAACAAAATTGTGAAATATTCCTCGATATTCTTACAAATAAATTAATTGCAAATTAAAAACACTTCATTCTATGAAGCTACCGATTTTAATTTTTAATCATGGTTTAAAGCGTTCTAAGGAAAATGCTTT
>DVXP01000149.1:0-26534 GCA_018235645.1 Junonia grisea | reverse complement strand
AAAAAAAAAAAAAAAAATAAAAAAAAAGGCCCCGACGAATTGAGAACCTCCTCCTTTTTTTGAAGTCGGTTAAAAAAATAATTCGTAAGAACATTTGGCATTGTGTTATTAACATAAAAAAATTGTTATCCGTCTATTTATAGCATTACAATACAAGTTGCTACTGGCAATGAAGTGTTTTCTGATCGCGTTTGTTGGTCTTGTGAGCGATGAATAAGGTCAGAGTTAGTGTTTCACACACGTCACGACAGAGGTGGGTGTCACCGGCAGCCGATTACTTGTAATTACACGACGGATGCGCACGCGACGCACTGCAGCACCACGCCGCCATCACGGGATGATCACTACATAGTCTCATCAAGTCATCACTAATCACAAGATGCCAATTTAATTCCAAACGTAGCTCAATGCTCATCTCATGTGAACATTACGAATACATCAAACCGTTTGCAACGTTCGTAAGTAAGTCGTAAAATTTAGAAAAAAAGTATACCTGTGAATAAATTACTCGCCAATCTGGCGAGAGCGGACGCGTCGGACAATAGCGGGAGACGATATATGGGCGAAACGGTGAGTCGTAAAGGTTCTCATGATTGATTTTAGGATTCCGGAACGTTAACAAAAAGCTCCTGCAAAAAACTATACTGAGTCGAACGTATGCAAATCCTTTGTTGTTGGCGCGGCAGGCGATAGTGCGCCGTAGTGCGCGGGCGCAGCGGCGCGAGTGGCGTGCGCCGCGCCGCGCAATCTACGATCTAAGTGCGTTCATAAATTTCAATATGCAGTGCTCCCGAGCCCGCATCTTACGGAATTCCCAGTAACAGACAAAACAGTTGAGACGTTATGTTCGCGTGATATATGGATTGCAAAAAATTGTAGCCATTAATATCATCACAACACTCTTTTACCATTTAGAATTTTTTTAAGACGCTTAAAAAATAAGAGATGAATTTATCATACTCGCATAGTTATCAGTTTTTCTTTTTTTTCAAATCTTCCACCGTGCTTCACGTTACGACTCACAAGGAGTAGCTAATTTGTTTTTTAATTATAGAATAATAAATGTTAATACGTATCATTATTAACTCTCTAATTAGAAGTTAATTTGGTGTTTTGCTAAGTTCTGAAGTCACTGAATGAGGTTGCACGGCTGCTGTTTTTTTTTTTTAATTAATTTCTTATAATTTACCTGATTAAAAATTATTCGCTGTAATGATTTTTAGAGTTCCGCGTCGGCCGGTTTACGATTTAATTGTGTTATATATTAATATTTTGAGAGAATTAATCGTTGTTGACTTTTATTGCGCCGCGGAGGCTATAAACACAATTTTAGTATATTATCTGTTTGTCGGTGCACGCACGCACAGGCGGTTTGATGGATTTCATAAAAGTCGGTGAGATGCTTATCTGGTATCCCAGTTCAACTTGCATATAATATTTTATTATCGTATGCTAACTTCAAAATAAACCCTACTAATACAATAAAAAAATAATCATCCTTGTCTAAATTGTTGTGCCTCTGTTCGACAATAATTTACTTAAAACACGTCTTCGATCTATTTGCGTCTCATTGTACTCGTAACTGCGCATCTTTTGTAATTACCATAATAGGTTTTCGTCCGGCATGTCAAGCAGCTCTCGAGAATTGAAGACAAACAATAGTGATTAATTTCGGACTACGCTAAAAAACATGGCTACGGTATGGAAATTTATGTGTTTCGTTTCGTGTTTAATCAATTAAAGAGCAGCGCAGGACTCGCACGGAGCGGCGTAACTCGCTCGAGTGGCCGCGCCGTCGCCGGCTGAAAGGTTAATGAGAGAAATTATGTATTGGCATTAATTGCGGCGGCGAGTAATAATACGACAGCAACGACCCTGCGCGCGCGCAGTCCCAACCGTCGCGCGCACAATGCCCCTAACACCGCCATTAGCGCGGCGCGCCCGACGTCGAGCCTAATTCAAATTTCGCAATAAATCTTCAAAAAAATTCTTATTCACGTGAACGAACCGGACAAAAACTAATAGAAATAGAAAGAAATATGCGATCCGTGCCGATTGTTCGGCCGGCTATCGGAGGTGAGCCCGGAAAAAAACTCGGGCAGATGCGCGTGCGCAGGTAGCGGCGACGCATGCAAATGCGACCGCTTTCTATCGCCCCCGCACCGGCGCCTTTCTACCGGGCGCTTTGCATACACGTATGGCCTACCGTTAGAGGTTTTATGGAATTCTGCGCAAAAACTATCGAGAGCACTACGAGCAGGGAAACTTGTGACTTATATATCCATAGCCGTGCATAACAACACACTGTCGACCGGACCCTGCGCGGCTGACACTCGAGGAAATACTGAACGCATGGTCTATTGTCGGATTATTAGTTGAATAGTCGTAAATGATCGCAACTAATGCTCGGCGTCGGAGCGCTCGCCCTGTAATAACGAACGCGATTACCTGCGCCCGTCCACAGCTTCATGCAAAAAATGTTAAAATATTCCGAAAGAATATTTGCGAGGTAAGTCTGCGGCCGATCCTCCGCTGCCGCGCAAAAACCTCGTCGTTAATGGGAAAGAATGTAAATTCGCTCTTCAAGTAGATTCAAATGCTGCTTAGTATCTATTAAATTAATTTTATGAGTCTGCAGTTTGAGGACGAAATGCCCTTCTTTGGTTTTATTTATTCGAGGATACTCCGCCGTAACCCGAAGAGTTATCAGTTTTGTTTTCTTTAGAAAATACCTGCTGGGACGATTAAGAAAAATATATAAACTTAACCAGTTGCAAAGTTGAAGAAAAAAATATAAGCGGGACTAGTGTTGTAAAAATATTTAAATAATTTCAGAAGGCGTCGTGATACCTATTATGCATATTCTAATAAAGTATTCGACGTTACCTACGTATCCATTCCTGGTCATCACAAAATGTGACCTTTATTTCGTTCAAATATTCTGAATCTACCTAAGATGACTTCATACAACAAGGCTTTTATGGCAATTCTTCGTGTATCTTCTCATTTTCTCTCACTACCTTCCTGACATATTTCCGTAAACTGTACAATATTATAATCTAGCGAGCCCCATCAGTCGCCTAGTTCGGTAGTGTTCGGGATCATTGACATGCGCGGCGCAGCGCCGACTCAGCGCCGCGTGACAGCGCCCGTGCGGAACTAAAGCCACTTTCCTACATTACCACCAGCCTCGTCTCCAAAATCTACTTGATCGACCGTTTACATTCTACACCATTGACTCGAGGTGCTATTCTGAATTTATTCTACTTATTTTTTTGTTTCAAATCTTGAATTTGCAAATGTGTTTAAGTAGACCGTAAGTTTGATGAGGATTTTATCATTTGAGAAGAATAGACAAGATCTATCTATAAACATTTCTATGTTTATAGATAGATATACCAACTATAACTATAACCCATATAAAATATGTTGAGTAGGTATAAGTTAACTCAATTGCAGTTTAGTATAAATAACATCCTAGAAAATTGACATATTTCATTATTAACATTTTTTTTTAGTTAATAAAATATTAAGCGGTTAAGTACCTTCACATTTTAATAGAGGCTTAAAACTTAGATAGGTGCTAATACTAGCTTGAATCTATAATTATTTCTCAACAGTAAACAATTGTTTAGATCAATATAGTTTTTACGCACTGATTGAACAATGCGTAGCATGTAGCGTGCCAAGTGCCTGCTTCGTCGGAAGCCAGCCAGCTGGTCACCTCTTACTACAGTAGGAGCACCTTACCACACATTCAAATTATGGTTTTACCCTTATACATTTTTAGATTACACATAGACAGTTGGTATTATCTTTAAACTCTACGCTCAAAGCTCCACAGTCTTACGAAAAGCGAGGTATTTATACAACTGCTTAATCACTGTTAATTAATTTATATAAAGCTGTCAACACTTATGAATAATTGTTTTAGCCGTCGTTCTTTTGGTTAAAAACTGGTTTAGAAGGATTTTAAATTCAAATTTTAATATAATTTACTAGAGTTAGATATCACTATATTCATAAAAGCACCTGCACAAAATATTTACTGTCTCATAAAACGTACATAAATGTTGCACTGATTATGACGATTTTAAAATAATAAGCTATAATTATGTGAAAGTTTTATGTTAATTAGATAAGCAGCTTTCGCGTGAATCGGGTGTAAACAAGCGAAACTTTTCCTTTTATTTTATTAGTATAATAAACACGCAGTGGTGAGAACGTACGTTTTGTCGTGTTTAAATTTAAGAATTCCTCGATACGTTTTTACATGACAAAGTATTTAATGAGCAGGGCATGAGTGTTATGACGTTTTTGAGCGGTTCAGTCGCGTCCCTATATTTGGTCGCGGGACGACGCGGGACAGCGTGGGAGCTGTTTTTACAGTAACGCTGTAAATGTCCCGCTTCATTTAGTAACATAGCGACGACCGAACATACGCATCGAGAGATTTATTGAACTTGTTCAACTGGCGATGAGTGTGATGATTTATGAGTAATAACAATCAGGAACTACTGGCGATTCGACTAAATTATATCGTAGGCGTGATTCGTGCAATCCAATTTGTAATGTAATCGAACCGCGTTGACCTCTCACTGCAGGCGCGTGAGCGACGGCCGGCGATGGCGGCGGACGTGTGGCCGAGAGATATCCGCGGTGGTTTCGGTGGCGGTGATTTGAATACGGTCGCGGCGGCATGCAGCGCACGATGACGCTGAGTTCCGTGAAGCACGCGCGCGACAAAAAGAGCGGCCAGCGCTCGCCGCCTCCCGCCGCCCCGCCGCCTCAGACCGCTTTTTCCCCGATCGACCCATTCATCCCGTAATTAACGCGGGCAAAAAACGAGCCTAGACGAAAATTGGAAACGTCTCGGTGTCGCAGCGGCGGCAGCGGATCAGCTGTGGATTTGTATTAATTTAATTGCGCCGTCGTTTTGTCTGCGCGCGCTCGGCCGCTGTAATTAATCGTGCGGAATTGTGCTCCGGTGGTTGCAGCATCGCAGCTCATTCACCGCGTGGCGCAACCGCTCTATAGCTTCCTCCGACTTGCCTATCGAACTGTGCTTTTTGTGACCGCCGCTGTGACGGAATCCGATAATTTGATTAGACTCGAAGTATTCACCACCGAACCGTACAATCCATTACGACCGATCTAAAGTTTTTTGTCATTTAGCATTCTCATCATCGGGTACATTATTAATCAATGGATTTACATATGCACGGCGCATTCAGTCGCTCCACGAAAAGTTCTCGATTCGAGGGAGCGATGAATGAAATCGAAGGAGGAAGCCGACGACGCGAGCACCTTGAAGGTGGCACGCACAAAAACATAATAAGATAATTTGGGTACGTCGGTTGTAATATTCAAATGAAGCGGGCGGGCGTTGCATTATGAGCTATAAGTACTTACCGTTAAGGTCGAGCACCATCTGTGTGTTGAAGAAGCCACTGACGTCAGCGCGGCCCGACACTGCAACAACAGTTTTATAATGTAATTAGGAGAAGGAATCACGAGCACAACGCGTCAGGCGTAGCTTTGACATGACCGGCGCCCAGTGTGGCCGACGCGATAGCGATTCGGATATCATGACATATACAAAACAGCAAACAGTATCAAGCGAGCTGGTACGAATCTTCGCCCGAAACGAACTAGGCAAAACATTTGATGACGTACCGTTGGCCGAAAGCCACATCCGACCCGATTACGAAGCTATCAATGTTCATATTTGATGTATAATAGCGAGCTATCGTTAATTAATATCGTAACGCAAAGACGGAATGATGCAAATTCATTAAGTGTTACGACACAAGATGTTGAAACGGTAATGCGAATACGCAAGTCACTGACTATTTTTTGCCGGCGACACCGCTCGCGTGCGTCAGCTAGCATCAGATTTGAGATACGATTCTCTTTGTTCAGTAAAAGTCGTAGATGTGACGTAATTCAGTTTTTACGAAGCTCCTCCGGCCCGTCGGTACCGAACTTTAAATGTTATTGTTATGCGATTCGGACTTAATTAACACTGAGTATTCCTTATTCAACAATTAACATTTACGATACGAAAAACTGTTTTGTGTGCGCTCTTTGATCCCATCGTTTACGAAACATTTGTGTTCAATTATTTTATACCGTGTATTTCATTTAAAAAGTTGTAGTTGAAGGTGTTTGGAGACTACCACAGAAGTTCTCAAAGTGAACAAGATTGATTATGACACAAGCCGAGCAAGTAAACATGTCAGAATATCTGTATATGATATTAAAGACGAGTGGTACCTCGTGTTAATTTAAATATAGTTGATATAATTAGCATTCTAATGGCGTTATGCATTAATGGTAAAACCGGTCTGTAGGCCTTAATGTTCTCTAACATGTGTAATTATCCATTATAACCGAAACTCTAGTTAATTGTGAAGATAATTGAGTATTTATTATAATGTTACGAGCTAATATCCGCGACTTACCATGGCTTAGTTTGACATTAACAATATGACAAATATTTTTTTATATAAAAATCATAATATAATAATAATAATCTTAGCTTAAACTAGAAACTTAAGATTTTTTAAATAAAGTAGTTTTTTGGTACCTTCATCAGTTTTTACAATCACGACGGAAGAAATATTTCTATGTTAATAAAATAACAGGACAATTGTATCATTATGCTTTCAGATACAGAAAAGTTCAGAAAAATTTATATTGTATAAATATATTTATATATATTGCATAAGTTGTCATCGACGCCAAAACCAATGTTTTTCAATATAATCATTTTCAAAATTGTGCCTGATTTCTCATTCGACCAAAATATCTTCTGTAAAGAATATTTCCACAGCTTTTTCAACAAAGAATTCAATAGCAGCACTGACTATTATTTTAGTAAACTCTTATCAGTATCGTTAAAGACCGTGAACAAATTTTTAATTAATAGCACTCAGCCATTAGTTTCTGTGAAACAAAATCTGCATACAATTTTAATATTTCATTTATGTAAATTAAATATAATTATATATTATTTATTATTTAAAATGTTTATATAATTATAATTTTAATTTTAATAACTATTATGCAAAATATGTGTGTTTTATAATATAACGTCCGTTTATACATGAACTAGATGTGCCTAGTGGATTTACATGGACTTGACGGTACTTGTAAGGTTCATGATCATTTGTATAAGGGTATGGACTACAGTAGAGCATAGAATTTGCCCTTTATGAATAATATTTCCTGTGGTTGAATGCATACCGAGTGCTAAAAGTTCCCCGAACCGAATCATATAAAAGTCACTTGAAAAACCTTAAAACATTAATCAGATAGTGACCAATTTTCAAGATTTAATTTTGTACATTAAAACAGATCGTTTAAAAACTGAATCATATAACACAAACGACAGCCTAAAATTACTACGTAAAAAAATGCTCTAAACAACTGAGACATCAGTATGTATGTATGTACCGTGCGAAAGTAAGTTTATGAAAATAAGGTACAGGGATTTCAGTCCTACGCAGGTCTTTGTGATCATTGCTCTGCCCCTGCCTATAATATCTTACTTTCCTATTATGTTCCTGATAAACTAACTATCAGCAAAATACAAGAAACAAATTGATTCTAAAATTGGCGCGTTTAAACAAACAAACAGAGAAATTGCTTTTTATGTAATATTACAAATTATAAAGAATTTGTAATATTACATAAAAAGGATACAAAAATAAATATAAAATACAAAATATAAAGTTAACTCGATATTTATTTAAATTTTATGCAAACTCTTTCGGAGTTTATTTTGGAGTTTTATAACGTTGGGCCTAAAGAAAAAAATCTCATTATATTTAAGAATTATGAACTTAAGTAAAACATTAATCTTAATTAAAATTATTTTATATTTCAGGGTTATAGTGTTAGGGATTCATTATATACAGTGGTAAAACCGGGTTTGACTTAAGATAATGTTACATACGTAATGTATTATACATATCTAATAAAGGACAGAATAAAAGTTTACTTATTACTTCTCACTAGAAGCACAGCAATGCTCGTACGAAAAACACAAATGTAATTTTTTATAAGAATCCCGGGACACTATATGACAGCCTTAAATCGCTTTATTATATATACTAAATAAAAATTTTACTACTTAGATAGTATTTAAAATGAGGTCAAACAACTTTTAATCATTTTCCTTATTTTTCCATTTTATTGGAAATGTAATATAATTTTTACACCTAATAAAATAAAAGAAAAAAAAACCTAATTAACAAAAATAATTTTAGAAAAATGCTTTGTTACTATTACTTACAGTATTTATTACATTAATTAAGTTTTTTCCAGTACAGTTGTTGCGAATATTTTTCTTGGAATTAACTTTTAATAGAGGTGTTTATAATATCCTATTAATAACATATTATCCCTGATTTCTCTCAAGGATAATAAATTAATTATTGTTCAAATTGGCTAAGACTTCTAGTTACGAATGTACCTTTTGTTATGATGAAAATGTTTTACTCTAATTAAGTGCCGTCATCAGAAAAGTTGTTATAACAATAAGACATTGTCACCATGACTACCGTTCATGGTGTAAATGCTTATAAAAAGCAATCAAATCATAATTTCCATTTTCCACAGATGTACAAAACATAAAACTGTTACTGAATGATAATAGAATTATTAAACTTGCACTTCGTTTAATGTTTTTGAAACTTCATACGAGTATTATATGTTATTTATAGTTCCAAACTTTTGGAAATTATTTTTAGGACAAATGGAAGTACATAGGTACATTTTTAAAGTATTTTCAAAGGAAATAAAAATGTATTTATGAGAAAACACTTTTCTCCGAAAATTTTTTTATCTACGTAAACATCATACCTACTGATAAGACATGACGTTAGTATAAACACTAGACGATTAAACAATTCATTGAAGAAACTCATAGTGTAGGAAAAAAAGAAA
Organism: Junonia grisea; assembly: GCA_018235645.1. NCBI lineage: Eukaryota > Metazoa > Arthropoda > Insecta > Lepidoptera > Nymphalidae > Junonia > Junonia grisea. The sequence goes on along the minus strand of DVXP01000149.1, from coordinate 17,582 downwards.
AAAAAGTTGTTTAGACATGTCGTTGTTTGTGTCAGAGTCATCGGAGCTTTTATAATTCTTCGACATTTAAGGACAACCCGTTACCTTTCCTCGCTGTAATTATAATTATTAATAGACCTTTAAATACACACTTTTCAACATTTAATGATATTAGTTTAAGGAAAAATCAATTAAAACCTTTGGTAAACATTCGGTTTTTGCATTAATATGGGAATACAGACATACTTTCAAGTTTAGTTTGAAATTTAAAATACCATAAGTGAATCTCTGTGTGTAAGAAAATCGTTTTGTTTTAAAAATACATATTCTAAAGCATATAAATCGAGACTTTAACTTCTAAACAATGTTCAGATAAGACTATTTCCTTTGATTTTTCTAACACGAGTATTCACTACAAAAGACTCTAAACATCACGACCCTATCGTTGCAATCTAAGAAAATAGTGGAATTCCTGCGTAGATCACACATTTCATTCGGAGTCAACTTAAAAAGCGAGGGTCAGACCCGATATACCTAATAGAATTGTTGCCTCCGACATCAAAGAAATAAGCGATCGTCGTTCGAGAAGAAACTCTCATTCCGCCGTAATCGCGAAAGATAGCATCGCATTAAAAGGATAGGGAAATAAACGGGAGCGGGTCGACAGGGCCCGGGCGGCCATCGCTCAGCGGCCGCAATCGTCGCGGGCGGGGGCCTCCTCCAGGCGCTAACCAGCGAATCGGGAGAAGTAATTCGCGACCTAAATGCAGAGGGACAGGAATTTAAAGCCCAGTTTCAACCGGTGCGAGGCCGCTGGTTTTAAATTATTACGCAGCGAAGCGCCCGAGGGGACGCAGGACGCACGACTGACTCTGGCCGTTTCGTACAATGTAAACAAATTCGCCAGTCCGACCCAGACCTGTAATTTCGCAGTTTAATCAGTAGCATAATCATGTTATAAAATCGATATAATGAAACCGATTTGTAAGGAAGTGTACATATTAATTTAATGTGTAAACGGACTCGACACGATTGATATCTGACCCTCCTTTAGTAACAAAGATCGTTATTATTGTTTTTGATTATTCCACAACTCATATATTAAATTTTATTAAGCCATGCCACTACTATTTTTATTAGTCAAGTACAAACCGAGCATTTCTGTCAATAGCTATCGTGAATGCAATCACACATCAAGTTATAAACCGTCGTAATTAATGACTCACTTAAGTTTTTAATAAACGACGATGTGCAAATCATTTTCATCGTTTTTTATTACGCACAATCTAGTTCCAATGACAGTGACAGTCACAGAACACGACACTTGTCACCGTACGTCTCGTGCACGATCGCGGATCACTCGCAGATTTCTATCGCGGTGAATGCGTTAGAAACTACACGCATCCATAATGTCGATATTATCATACGATCAGATGCTAATGCGGGATTATCCGTTCACGCGACTAGGAACCATCGCCTGCAAGAAACATGCATACACAACGATCAGACTGACCGATCAATTATTTACTATTAAGCGGAGTTTATACTGAACGGCCAAAATATCGAATTCAGACTGTGGGCTTTAAACCTGGGTTAGTTAAATCAAAACTTCTTTTCGAGTACGAAATTACATTTATGTTTAAAATTCATCTTGTGATTGACGATAACAAAAATCACTGAGAACTTATGTGTGCAGGCGTGTTTTAAGACATTAATTTGTCTAAAACGATAAAGTATAGCAGCAAGTCATATTAGGCTTTGTATATTGTTTCAACGAATGCAGAAACCTGGACACAACTGTGACGCATTTATAAGCAGCAGAGTTTTTAATTTTATGTAAATCTGTAGTAAAAAAAGTTAATTATTTCAAGTGCTAGATGCCGTATTATTTATATAAATCATCATCATCATCATCTTCCTGCCCTTCTCCCGCTTTATGTGGGGTCGGCACAACATGTTCTTCTCTTCCATTCTCGCCTATCAGCCGTCATCTCAACAGTCACCCCTCTTTTACTCATGTATTATTATTTATATAAATGATTCTTTTAAATTGAACATTGAAAGTGACAGTGTAAATGAGCCTTTAAATGCGTTTGCGTTTCCATCATTGATGAAAAAACGTTATTGATTAACAATACAAAATGTTTACATTATTTTATTAGCATTACAATAAATTATTTGAATTACATTATAATGTACATAGATATCCATAAATCTATAAATTTCACGATTGTTTTTTTTTATTTTACTCATTAATATAACAACACTATTCCACCGTGAATGCAAGTATAATGTTACTAAACAGCTAAACATCAATACAAATGACTAGGGAATTCCCGGGAAGACGCGGATAAAAAGTACTAACGAAACGAATCGCAGTGTCCTGGTCTGAAAAAATCTAATTATTTTTATGACAACCGTCTCTAACTCGACTAAGCGAGTAACAGTTCGTGCAACGACCTTATTAATGAAATAAGTTATGGCACATACAAAAATAGGTATAAAAAATACCTTGAAATTTTAGCACATTCGAATTTTTACCGATGTGAAGTCGAAACGTGCAAATATTTTATTACAAATATATTTCAATGAGCAATAATTTTAGCATTTTGCTCGTAAGCCACGTCCCGGCGCGTCGTCACACTGTGTATTCGGCGGCGCGTCCGAGATTTCTCACTAACTTGTATTTATTCGAGTGTCGTCTGTGCATAGTCCCGTGTTTTCCATAAATGCTAAACGGTCGATCATCCCGTCGCATCACCACTGGCGAATGCCCTGACAATACCTCGCCGTGGCGCCGCTTACAACGATTATAACTATAATATTACACTAAATGATAAAAACTTACATAATGTTATTGCACTTGCAGCGATACTATCTGTATAAATGCGCTTAACTCCGAGTTTTTACGACAAAACTCGCATTCGCATTGTAATGCATAAGGTGGCCACTGTCGTAATATTTCATTGACGATGTAAATTATTGAAATATCGTAATGTTTTTATTTGGATTCCAATTGAATGAAATAACAATTATGTGTAACGGATGTTTATTTACGAGTTATAGAAATTAGTGTACTTCATCGATATAGGGCGTTAAGACGCCGGTAGCAAGATGACATGTGTGATGTGCGAAGTGTCGTGCGGTGCGTGGCGCGTGAAGTACGCACAACACAACACACAACATAGCAAAAACTACGCTCGTTGTCTCCGCAAGAGGCGCGGGGTGATTGACCGCGGGTGGTTAATTGCGTCTCACCCCCGCCCGCCGGGGTCACGCAGACCTTCACATGAGACGTAACAACATTCGCCCTATATACGAAAATCGATGCCGTAACCGGAACAAGTTCAATATTTCGGGACAGCGCTCGGACGAAAATAGTTCCGGCGGTGACGAGTAGTAAATAAACCGGGGTCGCCGACCCGCCGCTAGGAGAGGCATGCAAAACGAGACCTGTAGCTCAGGTATTCTAATTTGAATCCGATATAAGGAAAACTCGGCAATTGGATGAAACATAAACGCTCAAGATTTTTCCTAATACGGTGTCGCGTGCAGATGTCTAGATAAGCCGGCGCCGCGGGGAGGGGAAAAAATTGCCGCGTCTCCACTACTGAGTGACAGGTGCTCCGTGATGCTGATATTTGGAGTTACGAGTAACAACAGAGCTGCGCCGTCGCTAATAATTACATAGACAAATAAAAATAAGAAACAAACTGAAAAACAATGAGTACGAACAATTATCTTTGTTATTTTCACTTTAACAGGAACCAATGCCTTGTTATAAGCAATATTCTACGAAATGTTAATTTAATTAGAGTAACAAAAAGTTTTAACATACCGATCCTAATGAGAAGTATTCTTAGAAAATCTTTTACATATAATTGTGGTTAAAATTATTAATTAAACTTTGCTGAGCTACTTATTATCAAGCAACGATATGCGAGCGGCAGGTCTCGTCGCGCACGGCACCGGTCACTGCTTCGACACAAAATTATTATAATTTTTTTCCTTATTGTCTCTAAAGATAAGACTCTGATAATTATTTTGCTCATGGTAATTCGCATCATATATTATAAGAATGGGCGATAAGAATGAAAATAGTGGTATAATTACATATTTCATTGTAATTAGTACAATATTATTTAAATATCTCATAACGGCAACAATATTCAAATTAAAGTAACTGCCTGTATATTATTAGCCGACTTAATAGAAAGGGGAGGTCATCAATCCTGATATAAATAGCATTTTGTGTAATTTACGCAACGAGTAATTATTATTTGTTAACTGATTTAAAAAAGTCTCTAGAGATAATATTTTCCCTGCTCAGATCGTTGAAGATCTAACCAAGATTTAACGAACATTAACTAAGATGCAACACTAACAAATACAATAACAAAAACAACAAATTCCTTGCGTTTAACACAGTTGCAGGAAAGTCTATTCACAAAGGGCTAACAACCAAAACTGTATCCACATTTCATATTGTTACTTATTACGTCGAGTACAACAAGTGTGTCAATAAACCTAACTCAAATGGGCTCAATAATGATTCAAACGGTTTCCTCTATCCAGCTCCTTTCACACACTACGATCGCGGAGAGAGTAAGGGCCTTCTCTCACGAAGCTATTCAGTTGCTATGCGACTGACACGCAAACCACGATATCCTACTGGCATATATGTCAAATGAATCGCCGACGCGTCGCATCGTAAGCGGAACTAGCTGAATTTGTATGGCGGCTACTAACAAGCGACGCGTATGACACTAGTACGAAATACAATTTCTTGCGAGTCGCTTCGTGAGAGAAGGGCCTAAATCTGCACGTGGGAGGCTGTAACTGCGGCTTCCTGTGCTGCGGATTCCGACGAAACGCCCGCGAACATTCTCGCATCTACTGCAGTTTGTCACACGAATCGACACGATACGATAAGGATAAACTTCACATTTACTATTGTCAGTAATTCCGAGTATGTTGATAAAATTCCAGAAACAATTAAGCACTAAAGACTCCTTAATATAGCAGACAAAAACTGACACTTCTGAGTAGTGTAAACAAAAAATATTGTACTGTATTAGCTACCAATGATTCTGTCAATATAAATTGTGTCGCGAAGAGTAAAAAAGGGGTTATATAATTAATTATACGTATATAATTTGAATTTAAATTGATGGTCTATTTGAGTAAAATAAAATAAATGGCAACATTAAAAAAATGGCAAAATATAGGTACTGCAACGAGAAATAACATTTAAAATAGTAATGTAAAACGTAACTCGATTAAAATATAACGGAGAGTAGTAGCAAGTGGCCGTACCGATCGTACTAATTCATTAGAGTCGACAATGAGGAGGCGAAAAAATTCAATTGATTCCGTTCCGATGTCGCAGTGACAGTTATTTTTGACCAAATCGTTCGACCATTACGTTGCCGCGTGTTTCACGTTTTAACTCTTTAAATGTTCTTACTAACTTTGGTCTTCAACTTCTCTAGTTATCTATACTAGAATTATACATAGGAAAGATTTGATTGTTTATTTGTTTGAAATAAGTAGGCTTCAAAACTACTAACGATTTGGATAATTCTTTCACTGTTGGGAAGGTACACTATCCCCAGTGAACAAACGTTACATTAAATTTTCAATAAGTAAGTATTACATAAAACGATTTTTTAAACGTTTATGCCTCAAAAGATTTTTTTCAATACCAAATGGCGGAATGGTTTATTTGTTTTTTTTTTCTTTTTATCAACTTGACAAATCAACAGCATAATGTATAATGCCTTATTTTTTAATTTATTTATAAAGTTAGTTTTACACATGTCTAAAAAATATTAAACTTTAGTGTAATAATGCGTACAAGGCAACATTTTCTTAGTACTTAGCGCTAGTAGACGCGGGATGAGAATAAATCCAGTCGGAAGCTGTCGCCGTGGATTAACAGGATATCAATGTCTTAGTATAAATACTCGTAGCATTGATATCTATGGCTTTGTGTAATTTTTTTAATATTGTATAAAACCTTTTTTCCTGCGATCTTTTTTGTTCAAACCAAAAAAGTCTTGAAGATATACAACAACATCTAACATAAAGGAATGATAATATATAAGGAAAAGTTTGTAAGGATTTATGTATGTTTCTACCCTAAAAACTGTTGAACATATTTTAATAAAACTACTTTAATACATAATATAATTTATACGATACATTTATCAAGACACCACACGAGCGTAGCCGCAAACGTTTTTAATAAAAGCAGAAAAGGTAATAAAAACAATCTGAATCATTATAAAAAAACCAAATTAAATATTAAAAGAAAAATTTAATTCCAAAAACCCAACTTTGCTTCGAATCTAAAAAATAAATTAGCCCCATTTATCCCGAAACGTCATGACAGTGTGAAAATTAAAAAGTTAAACGCTCAACCAAAATGGCGGCGGGAATAGTTCGCTGTTCGAGAGGGAAAGTGTTCGAAACTTTTTAATTTGCGAACGTCCATGTTCGAAAGTCGAATTTTTCACCGCCAACTCTGAGCGCTCGAACCGCGGAATAGTTTAATAGACTATATTTCAAGTTTACGTACTCGCCCTTAACTTTTTAATGATCGAAGGTTCTTTATTATGTCGCTTCTAGTATAAAAAAGGTTCTTTTTAGGATATTTTTTGAAATGACATTGAATATAGTTTACAGGTAGGTATGTCTAGGTTCTGTATTGTGTCCGTTTATAGAAGCGTAAAAATGTATTTTTAAGGATATTTTTGAAATGGTTGGTAAGTTAGTTTATACGTTGGTTTTATAAACTATATTTTAAGTTTATATACTTGTCCCTAACTTTTTATGATCGAAGATTCTTTATAATGACGGTTTATTGAGAGTTAAAAAGGTTCTTTTTAGGATAATTATGAAATAATAGAGAAATTAGTTTATAAGATCGTTTAATAGACTATAACTTTAAGTTTTATAAGTGTTAAAAATAATGTGTACCCATATACTCTATTGCGCAGCCTATTTTTATGTATTGTGAGATAAAATAGACATTTTTTTGATTAAAACGGAACGAACGTTTGTTTCTAACTAAAGCAATTTTTTTTTATTAAAAATGATATTTCTTTAAAATTTTATATCCATTTATATTTAATTACTTTTGCTTTGAAAAGTGGCCATCGTCCGTAACACCTAACGTGATTACACTTCACACTATGTGCCATCCGGGAGTACTTCCTGTGGAACCGGAAGTCAGCTATTACATTACTTCCGAGCGTTGAACGGGAACTTTAGAATTAATACGATTTTTACAACTTTAAAAATATGTTTCTAATATAGATAAAACTTAAAATTCTAAGCTATAACTTAATTTGTATAGCAATTTTAGGGTTGTTAAATGTGTGCTTAACCACAAATACGAGTATTCTTATATTTTATTTGTATTTTTAAAACCAATATCTAATATAGGTAGGTACTGTTTAATCCGATAAAGATTAATATTTTAAGGTAGCTAAAACCTATACCTTCTCAACCTATACCTAATTCTTGTGTCCTTTATTTAAACCTACTTAAATATACAATACCTGTAATAAACTATATTCTTAAAAATGTACATCATACACTAACAACGTCTTAAAGCAACGATTCTTTGTTATTAAGTATTTAAAAAATACGATAGAAAAAGTATGAAAAGAAAAGCGTTTCAAGCACAAAGTAATTATTCTCGAGAACGGCGCAAAAAATGGCGAATTCTAAAGGATTGTACCAATTTAGATTTATTTTTCACCCCCTGGAAAGTTTCCCGCCCCCGGCGGGAGGGTTGATGGATAACGCTAATTACCTTTATTTGAATATTTTTACTTTAACTTGTATAATACGAAATGGTTTATTTGTTGTTATCTTAATTTTTTAATTGAATAGTAAAATCTATATCTACTATATATTTATGTATAGTATGAAGCCTATCTACCGTATCTTTTTTATACCTATGGCGTTATGCATAATTAAATATCCGACGAAAATATATCAATTTGATGACCAATTACGTATACATAATTATGTATATATATATTTATAATTATGTTATATATGTAGGTCCCCAATCGCAATTGACATATCCTCATTGAAGTTTTAAATTTTAATGCTATTTTATAGACAATGAAAAGCTTTGATTAAAATATCAAAAATCAAAAATATGGAAATGATATATTCAGCGATATATCGTAGTTATACTGACAAAGCTACGCAGTTTTCGCTTTATCCTAAAAGTGACATTTTGTGTCTACTTCGTTTAAATTGCGTGCAATTTTATGATCTCCATTGTCCTTTGTGATCAATTTCGAATCTTAATCTTTAACGAAGTATATGATTATTTTACAAGTTCCAATAATAGAATAATGGTGTCTGAGAAAAAACTATCGCTATCAATGTAGAGAAAGAAAACGTTTGAGTAAAAAATACAATGTTACGAATATAAGAATAAATAGTTTTTGAATAACACGGTGAAGGCATTGCGGGATGTACACAGAAAAAAATATAAATAGTAAATTTTCTTTTTTTTAAATCGGCAAAAAAACAACGCAAATAAAACAGCAATAATACAAACGTCATACTAACACTTTCTACAAGCAGTCTGTTAATTGGACTCTGGTAAAAAATAAAAAGGGTGAATTGTGCACCCTCTTAAAAACTTCGACCCTTAGGTAAGCTACATCTGTTTCTGTGACACCCTGTATATAATTGAGATTTTTTTTTAATTCATTCGTTTGTCAATCTCGGTATTATTAAAAAAAAGATTCTCTATATACAATTTTTTTGTTTGTTGAAAGTTTATTTTTACCTATATTATTATACACTTATGATTTCATTAACATATGATGATGACACTGATTTTATATGACTTTATAGAGATTCAGATAATATAAACAGATTTTAAAGCAATAAAAGATAGATTGTTGCAAAAATGGTACATAAATTTTAAAGTTATTTGTTAATTGCGTTATTATTTAAATATTCTTCTACAATCTATAAATTTAATATTGTTTAAATATGGGTATGTTGGTCGTTCTTAGTGAAACCTTGAGTTGGAGCCGAATGCTAGTTGACGTCTCGTTACACGCAAATTTTTAACGCATTATTTTATATTTAGAAACTCATCAAATATACATGAAATAATACATTGTCTAGAAAGTATAAACAGTCATATAAATAATCCGCCAGCCACACATTAAACCGACCGACCAATAAATACATCGCGTAAAAGTATAAATTGTACATTTTGTAAAGACGCCAAATGCAAAGAAAACATTAAATGCGAATTGAAACATATTTTCTGGGTTTTGCGGAAACGGATGGAGACAGACACACAGAGTCGCTGGAACGCAGCCAGGAGACCGGGACAATGTAGTTTTTTCTACAAGTCTAAAGTTTTTTTGGCGAATGTCCATTCTAAAGATTCATATCTTATTCGAATCTTTATCTTATACTTAAATACTATAAAAGTTCTAATAAGGTAAAGACAATTGGGAAAATTTTGGCATTCGGCAATTCCGAGGATTTAGAAATACGGACTTAATCATTTAATTCATATTTTTTTTAAACCTAGGACCTTTTTAGTCTAAATTAAAATTATGACTTATAGATTAAGCTATTTTTTCGATTTCACTTGTATTAAAATAGCTTAGTTTTCAAAAAGAAATATGAACTTTAAAACAAAATCAAATAGAGTTGCAATGAACTGCAAAATAGTAAACTTACTCGTAGTAATGTTAAATTTAAACGCTTAAGTTTTGAATACTTTACACATTCTTCTAGTATTTTAAAAAGTAAAGTTATATAAGTAAAAAAAAAATAAAAAAGAATTTTATTTTCATACATAAATTATTCGTTCTTTATGTTATATTCTATATTGACATAGACAGGATATGATCCAAAATTCTATCCTGGATGCTGATCAGTTTTATGTTTTAAGACACAAAAGAAGTCCTATCGTACATTATTCCTCATGTATCTATATGAGACTGACAAACGGCGATGGTAATTTAATATCGGAAGACATAGGTACCTAAATCCGTTAAATATATAAGTCAATAATTACATCCCTACATATAGCTATGTACTTTCTCGAATCTTCCATCCATCAAAGTTTATAATTTTGTGTGATGGAATAAAAAGCAAAATATTAAACACATTTGCCAACAATAATCTAACACAATTATACACCATTAATATATAACAACAAACCAAATACTAAATAAATTAAACAAAACAATTTTTATATCATCCAATTTGATCTAGCAATTTTTCTCTTTGAAACTCCTCGGCTTTTCTCATTCCGTGCTTAAATTAAAAACAATTATGAGATAGGGAGGCGGGAGCGCCGCGAGATGAAAAATTAAGACAATTTGAGCAACGCCCGCCCCGTATAGACAGCTACGTAGCTATCATAGACTGGACAGAGATTATGTTGAATTGTACATAGATCATTGAATTACTGGACTGTTTTTTTACTGTTTGATTATTTATTGGTCATTTGGATATAGTTATTTTTCATACAATATTATGATTATAAACGAAAAAATTGGGATACGTTTTTTTGACAAAATAATAATTCCTAATAAATATTGTTAGCCAACATTTTAATATTTTAATATTAATATGTTTTTTATTAATTATAAAAAATGCTGTTGTGTAAACAACACCATTTTCTTAATTTTTAATAAAAAAAATGTGAAAAATATTTTTCACCACTTTATTATTTTTCAGGAAACAGGTATTATTGTTTTAAAACTAAAGTCATATAATATAATATCATGTAATATAATGCTCATTAACTTCAATATGTTTAATAATATCTGTCAAAAATAAATTATAAGTATCAAAAATATAAAATGCGCTATCTACCGCTACAGTAGTAGTAGTTTCTTATTATCGTTTAGCAATTCAGTACCAGATCTCTGGAATGCTAAGTTCTCTAAAGGCTTGTAGACGTTATTCATAAAATTATAACCATATTTTTTTATCTCAAGAAATTCAAAGTAAATGGATGAAATATTTACCCATCATATCGATTACTAATTAGCATAAAACAATACAGCCTCGCCGAAAAACGGGTGAATTTCTTAAAAAATGCAAATTACGTTTTACGAAGCGTAACGGAACCGTCAAGAGGCACTATCATTACCATTCCAATAACATCTGGTAACCCCACCCATTTGTCGATCACCCTACTTTTTTTCACCCCGGCCAAACAGAGACAAACATACACAAAACCAATAGGTTAGAAAGAGAGGACCCGTTGACCGTTGCTCGAATTTTAATTTTCTTACTATTTGAATCTTAATTTTTCGCGGGGTGATCTCCCGTTCTTTTCTAACTCGTGTCAAGGATGCTCTCTGTTTCTTTCTAACTTTTTTTTTATAGGGGGATCTTATTGCGGAGGTAGCTGTGTTTTAATTCGTTTCTTAAGCCTGTCAGTTACAGGGTTCGATTTTTAAATTTTTAGAAAAGGTTTTTTCAATGTTATTTTATTTTCGAACGGTTTCTGAGAATCAAATAATGATAGCAAAAGGAGTCGTGGACATTTTTTTCTATACTACATATGTATACAAATTAAATGACCTAAGATTTTTTCAAAAACAGAAAATTTTTCACTTTCCGTAACCTTATTTGTGTCACATGTCTAGGGTGCGTTACGACTCCCCTAATCGTTTTAGGTCGTTTAAATCAATTTCCCATGAAAATACGATGAGCAACGTTACATTGCTCAATTTTATGGGAATCAAACATATCACCTTACCGTTAGTTGGATTTTTTTTAATTACACTCTATTGTTTCAAAAAAACCAATGTAGCTATTTCAAAATAAACGAGTAGCATATAACAAAAATATATGTCAATACTTTAGACTATGTAGGTATCTTGTCTTTAGGAAATAATTGTCTAGTTGTAGTACCTATGTAATTACTAACTTACAGAAACCTTATTTTTAAGAAACCCCAGCATCTAACATGTTCCATAGATCTAAACTCCACGCCTACTACGCTCCCAAATATTATCAAATATATACATATCTCTATATATATATAAAAATGAATTCCTGTTCGTTAGTCTCGCTAAAACTCGAGAACGGCTGAACTGATTAAGCTGATTTTAGTCTTGAAATAATCGTGGAAGTCCAGGGAAGGTTTAAACGGTAAAAAAAAATGGAAAAATCGCAAAGAAAATTTCTATTTAAACACATAAAGACACTATTATGACACTTTGGTTGACATGACAACGTCTGTCGGGTCCACTAGTATGTAAATAAATACGTACAAAGTCCACATTCATTTCGCACATGTATAGGTAACTCAAACATCATTTAAAACGTCAACAACAAACAAACTGACAGCAAAACATTTCCCTATCGTCTTACAAGTCAAAACAACCTTTTTTTTCTTTTAATTAAACACTAAGCGTTACGCCAGGGGTCTCAAAGACGGTAAAAATGCCCCCCTTTCGTGGGGAGGAGGCATTTTTACCCCATCTTTTGTTCTCTTATCTATACGTTTGAAAGACTCAAAAAGATAGCTAGGAGTTTTGCTCTTGAAATTTTATTCGTTTTAACGTTAATTTCGAACGCGGAAAATGATACTTTTTGTGCTGTTGAAATTAACTGACAGGCTAGTTTGTTGTCTCGTGTTAAGTATGATAATGTAAAATACATAAAATAAAAATATAAATAAGACCACAGCTATTTCTGTTTCTTGATAATATTATTTTAGAAGTCACGATTTGTTTTCAAATCCGGTCCACATGTCCGTAGATGTTTTTGAGACATATTCGAGATGTGTTAACTACACATAAATTCTAAAGAGGATTACGCTATTTTTCTAAAAAAGGCAATATAACATATATTATCATTTCTTCTTAGAAGCATCGCTTTAATATGTTAACAACTGTATCTTAACCACCAATTATTGCAATTAAAGTATACTCGTAAATATTTGCTATTTAGGTGTCTATACAAACTTTCCAAACTAAAAGGTTTTTCGTTGCTTCGTCTTTTAAAAACCAGCATGCCAACTACTAATTGGTCAATGTATGACAAACTAAAGCGCGTTTTGCATTAGCCATTAGATACACCTTTTGCGTTTTGATTTGACATACAGAACCAGGGCCAGAAATAGCCAGAAAAAAAATAAGTATAAAATTGTATTTATTGTTGCTCGTAATAGTTCGTAAACTGATTTTTAAAGCCTTTATTTTTTAATTTTCAGGTCACTTGATACTAACAACAGAATACTACAAAAACGATCAGCAAAAGGGGAGCCGAGGCAAAAATGACGCACCGAATAAAATAAACATCGTCCAGTATAACTTAACCTTCCTCACCCCTCCTTTATTACTAAAAGTGGAACATTTCAGGGTAAGTTCTTTAAGTTAAAGAGGTCAGTTAAACTGGTTCTGTAATAACTGTCTTTGGCAAGCGAAAAGTCCTGAAATGTATGTGGCTTGTATCGTTTTTATTGGGTTCTGTTTATTATGGTATTATAAAGAAAATTTATTTTTAATAAAAATCTTACGCAATCTGCGATAAATAGTGACCACAATTTCATTAAAAACTAGACGACTATACGAACTACACATATCTATTCAACAATAAAAACCATCCAAAAGTTATCTTATAAAACTAAAACTAATAAAATCTTCTATACCTAAATACGTCTAAAGAGTAGCTAGTTATCAAAACAAGCATTGAAGCTAGTTTAAAAATATATACAAATATAAATTATCTCGAAAGGCGTATAACAAGACAGTAGATAAGTGAAAGAGGGCACTATATTGACTATATTTTTTATTTTTATTGAAAAATTTTAAAAGTTTAAGAAAACAGTAGGTCCATATATTAAGTAGGTACTTAATACCCTATATAGAATCAAGCTACGTATATAACCTCTTATAAAATAGCTAAAATTAAAAACTGTTGAAAAAACATACTATAAACAGTAGGTATCAATAGGCTCTACGATATGAATGTCAAATTTCTCTTCTACGTATACTCAAGTATGTACTTGTAATAAGTACACATAGGAGGTAGATACGTATCAAGGCGCTAGACATACTTAGGTATAACTAACTATATAAATAACTATTTAGAATCACCTAATGCCAAATAGACTAAATAAAAACTCTTTAAAAATACACAAAAATAAAAACTATCGGTAAGTATATAAACAGTAGGTATCAAAAGGCGCTATGAACGCCGGTCACGATGCTGCGAAGGCGCTGGCAATTTCCTATCTGACTGACAATTTCCTTGGCTCGCCCGATTTTAATATAAAACGAGAAAAAACACTGCCGTGCTCTACCAGAGGATAATGTGGACATGACTTAGATGGTAATTTCTTCTTTCTATACAAAACATGTATAGATAGATGTCGCGTTTATTGTAAGATTTGTTTAGGTAGTCATAATTTTATACACCTACTAGATCTTATGTAGCATGCCTATGTAGTCTATCTTTTTAATCGTGCCAATACATCAGTAGTTATGTCCATATGGATGGCAATTGTCGTACCAAAAAATTGTCTGTCCTTCGTCGAGTTCTTATTTACATAATAATAACAAATACTCATCATGGTTACTTGTCCTATGTAAAATAATAAAATAAGAAAATAAATTGTACCTACGCTATTTTTTACACTTTAAAAAAAGTTCTAGGAGACTCTACGAAGAAAACGTAAATTAAGGTAAATGCACCTTATTCCGTGGTTTTTCAAAAAATGGCACCTAATTCCGAGGTACTCGAAAAAACGAAAAGTAGTAAAGCAATAAATTTATCAATTCTTTTCTTCTAAAAAGTTTAATAAATAAATAAAACCTTTCTAGTATGAGTATGATTTTCATCAGTGAGCGTACCTATTATATCTTCCTGCAAACAGTTGCACGCGTCTTCGCTTACGAATATTTTTTTTATATAAAAAAGGAGGCAAACGAGCAGACAATTCCACCTGATGGCAAGTGGTCATTGTCGCTCATGGACATCTGCAACATAAGGAATGCTGCGGTTGCGTTGCCGGCCTTTAGGAAATAGGTCCCTGTACACTCGACGCTTTTAGATATTTTTATTTTCATATATTATTATTTTTAGATTTTTTATTTTTAGATATTTTTAGATATGACGTATTTATAACGCCTTATCCATCTATATTTGTCAATTCCGTTCTTAGTGAATTTTTACGCGTTAAAAAATATAGGTACCAAAAACCTGTATAGATACAATGGTTCCAGGGAACATATCATCATGGGCCACAATACCGTTATAAAATTTTATATTATATGGTTATTCTTATTGGAAAATCCGTAAATAGGTACAAATTATTATTATTAGCCTTACGAAATTCTCATCACACATATCTTAATTATTTTATAATGTCTCATAATAAAAGAAAATACTAAGATATTATTAAAATAAAATCAAACTATCACATGGCGTATCCTCCTTATTTCGTCTCACGTTTCGGAATGGCTTTGGCGAGAGAAAGAAAAGTGGCGGCCCCTCCCCCTCCCGCTTTATAAGATGCTATTTTATTTCCCTCATTGTATTTTTATCGATGTTTCAACTTAGCTCGCTTTTCCCGTTGATAAATTACGTTTAAAAACGTTATTTGGAAATCGGAATAAATTAAACGTTTAATGAAAAGAGTTCGTATAAAGGTAGGTATTTAATTTTTTAAAAACAACTATTAAAGACAGAAATTAACTCAAAAAATAAAACATGTCTACGTATATTTTTAACCATGCTTAAATATCTAAATGTAGTTTAGTTTACTATGATAGAGTGTAGATAAGTAATCAAAAAGTCCTAAGTTCGAGTTCATATCTAACTCTAAGTATATTGCATTGCCCATATAATTAATATAACTTCTAAGTAAGGATATATTCCTTCTTTCTTTCTATATATTACTATGATTGGCACCATGAAGGTTTTAGCAATTAAATGAAACAAATAGATGATAATATAGCTACTTGTTTGCCTACTATACCTATAAAATTTCAATGTTTACGCAAACATATTTAACGCGAAATTGATTATCCCAAACAGAGAGTTTAACAGAATAAAAAATAGTACATCAATATAATTTTATAGTACTCAATGATACACACTTTGTAAATCTAACTTTTTAGTATAGGATTTTATTATCACGTTTAAACGTTAGGTATGGTGAAGTTGACTTACTTCGTAAATAAGTGTATGTGACACTCAGTTACAAGTAACGTAACAAACGTAACGTAACACAGCCTGTACATAACGCACTGCTGGGCATAGGCCTCTTCTCCTATTAGGGAGAAGGTATGAAGCTTAATCCACCACGCTGTTCCACTGCGGATTGGTGGATATACGTGTGTCAGAATTTCTTCCGGCACATGCAGGTTTCCTTACGATGTTTTCCTTCACCGCCGAGCTTGAGATGAATTTAAACACAAATTTAGCACTTAAAATCCAGCGGTGCTAGCCAGGGTTTGAACCCGTGACCTTTAGTTAAGATCCACGTGATCGCACCACTAGGTCATCTCGGCTCTTAATTAACCTTTACGACGATTAAAATCTTAATTGCAATAATTCGATTATGAACAATAGTATGACGAGTAAGATATTCACATATTTGTATTGTTGATTACTTTTTTTTAAGTTTAGCAAAAGTAGATACACCTTTACGCTGCCTTATATATACTTGTAGATTACCTTCTTTTAAAATGTCGGCATCTTCAAAACCTCTATCGCCACTTATATCTATTTTTTTATAGGTGGCAAACAAGCTGACAGATCTCCTGATGGTAAGTGAATACTGCCGCCCATGGACATTTGCAACACCAGAGGAGCTACAAAATACGTTGCCTTTTAAATGGGAATACGCTCTTTTCTTGAAGGTCTGCTGGTCGTATCTGTCCGGAAATACCGCATGCGTATCGCATATGCGCATATCTTCAATATTTATTACCGAGGGAGAGCCATGCTTTTAAGGTGGGAGAGCCATACATTTGCACGAATGGGCCGGCTCGACCGGAGTGATACCACGGCCTCACAGAAATCCGGCGTAAAATGACGCTTGCTTCGTGTTTCGCCGCGTGAGTGGGGTACCGGAGGACCAATTCCCCACCCCTTCCCCATTAATTCCATCCATTCCCCCTCCATACCCCCTAAAACGGCAACGCATTTTGTAGCTCCTTTAGTGTTGCAAATCTCCATGGGCGACAGCATTCACTTTCCATCAGGGGATCTGTCAGCTCGTTTGCCGCCCTATCCCATAAAAAAAAAATAAAAATAATAAAATTGTTATTTACAAGCGGATAAAATATAACAAGCAAGTGACAAAAAAATCATTCCTGCGCCTCGTGTGTTCACCGTGTCAGCCGAAACACAATTAACCTTTAATAACGATTACAGTTTTAATTGCAACAATCATGAAAAGTGGAATGACGATTAATAACATGAACTCAAATATTTATATTGTCTATTACTTCTTTGAAACGAACAGTAGGGCAGGTATTTTAGTATTTCATTTTTCTCATCATAAGAAATAACTGGCGATTCATTAATTGTTCTTTGAATAAAACATTTTACCCGATTAAGTGGAT
>DVXP01000148.1:0-26555 GCA_018235645.1 Junonia grisea | reverse complement strand
CCAACGTGTGCGATCTAGTTCGCGAATGACATTAGCGAACTGGTTCGCGAGATAGTTCGCTGATGTGTGGAGCAGCCATAAAACAAAATAAAAAACAATATACTCTGTGGCTTTGTAGTCTATAGATAGAGTACGATTTTAAAATGTCCGTTAAATTTGTAACTTAAAATCGACGCTCGCTGTCGCTGTCGTTAGCGATATCCTGTGAAAGTTAATAACAAGCTAATGTAGATGTAGTTTAATTATATATTTAAGAAAAAAACATTTTGTTAATCGTATTAAAATGTCTGATAGTGACGATGACTTAATGCCAAATAGTGTTCTTAATAAATACCAACATGATCCAGCCGTAAGTTTGTTTGTTTCATTTTTCAATTTCAGTCTTGTAAACAACAATAAACAATTATAATTATACAATTTTTCCTAAAAACATTGAATATATACCATATTATAGACAAGAATGTTACGTTGCAATAATCTTTAATTTACAATTTAGCGTAAAATTGTAGTCACATCAATAATTGTTTCTTTCGCCTCAAATATGTAGAACTCAAAATAAAATTATTATGTATGTTTTATGATATTATTGAAATAATTTTTGTGTTTCCAGGCTATTAATGCTACAAATTTCAATAATACAAATATCACAAGTTACACGTTTCGAAATAATATGATGGCTTCGACTTTCAATATGCCTCATTTGGACAGGCAAAGGTACGGAATGCGTGGTTTTGACCAGAGAAGCATGTATTACAGAAGAGAAACATCTCCTATGTCACTGAGAAGTTTTCCAGATTCTGGTGTACAAAACTTCCACAATTCATATTATGCTCGTGGTATGAGCTCCCAGAGATCTGTTTTTAATGGAAGAAGTGGATCACCTATGTCTGTGAGAAGTATTGGTAAGTAAGAATTAATTGAATTTTGGATGATTTTTAAAGACTATTATTCTCTTTTTTTAAGTAATAATAAATGTTGTTCTTCTCTGGGTAAAATAAACATAATTATGTAATTTTCACATTTATATTATGTTATTTTAAAAGTTTTACCTTTTTAGTTCTATAATTTGATTTTTTATTTTGCAGATTCAAATGCTAGTGTCAGTGCTGCTGATATTGCTTTGGCATTCAAAAATGTAAAATTCAACAAATATGATCTGAGATTGATAAAAGATGCATATAATAAATTTATGAAAAATCGAATTCGAAGAAGAATTGAAAAAAGGCGAAACCTCAAATTGTTTCTGAAAGGCAATAGACGAAGATCTGGTGAAGACTCTGGAGAGCAGGGCAGTGATTCATCAATCAGCAGTGATGATTGTAGATCATCCAGAACAATAATACACAAAGAAAACATACCAAAACCTATACATAGACCCCTGAAAACACATGATTTGTCACAATTCCGAACTTCAATGAAAGAAAGTGATATGTATAAAGACTGCACGGAAAACCTGAAACAGAATTCGCTCAGAAATATGTTTGCTGTTAATACTATAAGCCACGCCAACACAGCTCAAGAAAAATCCGAAAATACCTCAGTTACTCTAAAAGAAAGATTTGCCAAAGGAAACTCATTTCTATTACCATCACAAAGGTTTAATAATAATAAATCAAAATTATTGAATGATATATCAGTTAGAAATACTATACTCGAAAATAGAAATAAAAATAATCATATAATATCAGAAAGTAATAGAAATAATGAGACTGATAGTGATAAGGAAGAAATTTTCTCAGAAAGTACAGTTAAAGCGAATAGCACTCAACAAACTACAAAATCACAACGTAAAAGAGTTCTTGATGCTGAAGAAACAATATCGTCTGACAGAAAAAGAAATAAGCTTGCCATATCACCGATAAAAGAAAATGATTGCTCATCAATTGATATTAATAATCAGAAGAGTGATTTTACATTTAAGAAACCAATAATGCCAGTACGAAAGTCATCGAATGTGAAAAAAGATACAGTCCCTGAGATATTGATAGCTAAATCTCGCCAGCCTCTTATTGGTCATTTAGAACTAGATTTACCTAAAAGTAAATCACAGCAAAACTCAAATCTTGAAAATAGACAAGTATCAGAATCACAAAACAAAGAAGTAGTGCAAAATATCACAGAAATAGAACAAGACTCTAATCAAGAAATAACTCAAAATTCAACCGATGTTTCGATGAAACCAAGTTTCTTGAAACGAAAGCTTTTCACTCAAAAATTAGATGTAGCTGAGAGTAAGAATATTAGTAGTGACAATATAGCCACAAATAGCCCTCAGACTAAAATATACAGTGCATGCAGAGAAAAGAATAAAGTAAGAAAATTAGTTACATCGCAATCATGTCTCAGCCGTGATGTTCTTGGAGACGACAATGTTTTAGATTTAATACATAAGATTGTACCTCCCGATCAAATGAATATAACTAATGCTACAAATAAGAAAGAATTAAGTAAAACTAACAATGATAATAATGATAAATGGGATGTCACATCAGTTATATCAATGTGCAACAACGATGAAGGCAGTGACACTTACACTGATGAGGAAATATTCAGAGGTTTCCAAACTGCTAATAAAACAAATAATAAAGTAGTTAATAAGGAATCAGATAAACCAAATACTGTTAAACCTAAAGTTACTGAACCTGAAAAACAACCAAAAGTTATCAAGAATAATAAGAAAATTAATACTGAATGTAAAGTGGTTGTACAAAAACTACAACCTAGCAATTTAAAACAAGATACAACAAAGTTAACCGAACCACAATGTAAGTACAATTTCGACATAAAATAATGCTATACAGGTTATTAATCACTGACTTTCAAGACATGTATTTAATATCATATTGTACTAATGTTTATTACACCTACTCTTTTTTTTCTTGCACATCCCAAAGTTGGCTGGCAGAATATGCTTATACAAATATGTTAAGCCAAATTTTTGTGAATATTTTTACATTACAGGTCACTCAAAGATTTGCTAAAATTAATTTAATTGTTTATTTTTAGGTCAAAATAAGAGGACTGTTTCAAATTGTGTGAAGTCATTTTGGGATACTGACTTCGAAAGTGACATGGAAGATCGAAGTGCTACACCATGGACAGCAAAACATCACATAAATCAAGGTAAATTTTTGAGTATTTGGAAATATTGTCTTTTCTTCTTCATACTTAAACTATATAAAATTATATAAAAACTTAATAACTAAATTTTTAGGTAAAGATATGCAAAAAGATCCTGCAAACAACTGCACAAACTTAACTCTCAACAAGAGGAACCCACTTAGAGGTACTATTTTGACTGTAAGAAGTTTTCAAAATAAAGGAATCAATAGCAGTATGAGATCGGACATTAGCAGAGTCTCTAAAAGAAAAGATCCCGATAATTTACTGGAAAAGCAAGAAGAAAATAATAATAAAACAGTGAATAAAAATGCAAGGACTAAGCAAAATGAAGAAAAGAAAACTGATGACCTAGTAGCGCCATCTACAAAAATTCAAAAAGACTCGAAATTAAAAAGTGACTCAACCAAAAATAATAATGAAAAACTCAATTCAAAACCAAAAAACACTAAACAGACAAAAAGCAATAAACAGCAACAAAAAGATGAATGTAATATTTCAAGGGAAAGTATCCGGCTAAAGCAGAAGAAAGAAAAAGTGCAAACAAATACAAATACCAAGGTTAATGATACGCCCCAAAAGAAACGAGGGAGGAAACCCAAAAACTCTGTCGATAAGATAGAGAATGGTGATTCTATTAACAACAAAAATATTAATACAGTAAATAAAAAAAGTAAAGAGACATCTAACAAGGACATAAAAACTGTTAAAAATCCTACAATAAAGAATGCCACTCTAAACAGGACCCGCCAGCATACGCCCAGAAAATGCAATGAAAAGAAGCAGTTATTTTCTTCAGGCGATCAGTCGAGTTTAAATATTAGTAACATTTCATCCAGAAGCTTAAGAATACGACGAAAGAATGTAAAATAGTTTTATCATAATGTTAGAGCAATTTTATTAATTTGTTTATAGGAATGTACATTAACTTGTAAAATAATAACTTTTTTCTTAAACACATTAAAGTTTAGTTTTACATTGTTCATGAAATGTCTACTACTTTTGTGCCGTAACGGCGGGACCGCTTTGATACAGATTGTAATATATTGAGGTTTCATTATATATTTGTTTCTAGAGATTTATAATAGATATACAATATTATATTTGATCATGTAATTTTTTTAACAAAATCACAAAGTTATTGATAACAATTTGAAGTGGTAAAATGCATTTAATGTAGTATGTATGGTTTAGTACATATTACAAGTATTTCTTTTCGAAATATTTGTTAATAGGAAGTTTTAAGTATTATTTTAATTTAAGCATGACATTTTAAACATGACTAATTCTTCCGTAGGTTTTTCTTAAAAATAGTGTAAATTAATTATTCGGAAATAAATAGATTAACCAAAATTTTTTTTCTTTTCCTTGATTTTCCAATGAAACATGTTGGGAATCTACAAAATCTTCACCAGAGACAATTAAAAAATAAAAGTTTCCGAAAGTGTTTTCGACGACAACCCTGATTTGAAATGCATTGCAGCCTAGTATTAACCCTTTTTTGTTAATCTCGAAAAAAAAAATAAGGGTAAAAGGTAACTTGGGTGTAATAAAATGCTACGAGAACTATGCTACGTTAAGGTAGGCGTGATAGCCTGAACCACTTTAAGAGTAATAATCACGATAATCATTGTGAAACTAGTTCTTACATACTACTGATACTACTAGCAAAATCCATAGGCCCTTTTCTCTTTTTAAACTACTTCAAAAAGGTTATCAATTCAATGTGAAACATTGTCAAAATTGTTCAGTTTTTGGATATCAGTCTATGCCATGTTTGTGTATTTTGTCAGCTCATATCTCCTAAAATCCGATGTTGATTCTCATGCTTATATACCCTTACATTTGCTTCAACTTAGGGTATAGTACAAGTTTTATCGAAATCGGTTCAGTAATTTTTAAGTTATGTAAAAAACGTGTCTACCGCCCTAGGTTATTGGCAGTGAGAATCAAAACTTAAGGAACATTTTAGCGGTAGGAATTTATGCTGATTACTAATAAAAAATATATACAAGTGTAAATTTGAAAAATTTATTAAACCCCCGACATCGTATTCAATACGACATGAGGAACCGACACGAAGACCTTAAATTCTTTATCTAATATACAAGTTACGCTCAACAAGCCCTTTCATTTGATACCCATGTTGTAGAAATGCAATAAAAAAAACTAAATTGAAATCGGTTTATTCGTTCGTGAGCTATGATGCCACAGACAGACAGACAGACAGACAGACAGACCGACAGACAAACAGACAGACAGACACGTCAAACTTATAACACCCCTCTTTTTGCGTCGGGGGTTAAAAATGTTATTGTGTATACGAAGTTTTCGCTTCACGTAGAATATAGATTTACCATTCGACAAAAGCAAATTCCCTAAATACATTTTCCTTTGGAAAAAATGCATCTCTATTATATATAAATAATAGTCAAATAAAAAAATAGTCAAATAAATATATTATAGTATTAAATCTATACTTAAGTATATTATATCCGAAACAGTTAGTGTGATATTGTGATTACGACTTACTATTTCTACAGAGATTGGTTATAAAATAAAATAAAAAATAACGCGTAGGCACTGTTAAAAACTGCAATGCCTATACAAAATAGATACAACCTAAAACTCCGATGCAACGATACTAGAGACACATGAACGTAAAGAGGTTGAATGCAGGATGCATCCCGATGAAGCTAGATAGCATAATATTATAGGAAGCTAGATCAATACATCCGGTACCTAGCGCAGCACCCGGGACATTGGTGTTGCATCACTCTAACTACCATGATGGACTTGCTGATCGACAAAGAGGTAGCACACTCGCTATCTCGTTCTTGTTCATAACTTTATAACTATTTTAAACTGAGTACACAAATATTCACCTCTACAACTGCAATACATAGGTGAAAATGGACATCTGGTACGTTCACACACTTGCGATTACCTCTCGACTGTCTTGTCGAAATTAATTAGTTTCGAAACCCATTTTTACTTACTTACTTACCCAGGACTTAACCAGGGTCTGCTTTATTCAAGCCTAGGTATTGACAGGTTACTGATTTTTATGCAGAGCTATTGCCGTCTAACCTCCGCAACCCAGAGGGCAAGCCAGTAACCATTTAGACTAGAATATTTTACCTACTATGAGTAAAGATCGTTATCAGGTGACTGTGAACCGAGACTGTCGGCTTTACGTGCTCTCCGAGGCACGGCAGCCACAAGGACCAGACCTGGGAACGAATGTTTATATAAATACAAACATCCGCCCAGAGCGGGAATCGAACCCGCTACCACCGGCGTTAATAGCGCTTTCAGCACTACTACCAGAGCGGTTGTCATTTTTTTTTTTAATTTTTTTTCGTCTAATTGCATAACCTACTAAATTTAGAAAAATCATGAAAGATAATTTCAAATACTACTTCACTAGGGTACATTTGATTAAGAAATTATATCCTTCCCTACCCTCCCCTAAAGTAGAAAATACTTCAAGTGTGTAAAGTTTCTGAAATACTTTTGCAATCTCCTTCGCTTTTATGTATTTCTAGTACTGTTGCGGTGTATTTTCGCCATAGATAGGTGTTATATACATTTTATACGTTGAATGACTTTAATGTGACCTACAGGTATATCCTCCATCTATCTATGTATCAAAAATTCAAAGTTGGAGATGCACTATGCACAGCAGCGGTAAAATATTACACTGAGTGTCCTTTTGGCTAGCACATTTTGCTAGTAAATATGTATCAATAAATAAAATAAGAAATAGACCGAGTTTTCTCTTTTATACGTAGATTTTCAATTGAGTGCTAAACAGTTAATAAAACAATAAAAAGTTGAACACATATCACAAAAAATTTTCTTGTCAGTTACTACTTATTTTGTTATCATAATTTGGAAGTTATGAATGAGTATTTATATATAAATGGCGTATTTTTGGCTCATGCATACCCTTTAGTTTTTAAGCTTGTAGAGTAATAGTTAAGTAACCAATTCAGATTTAAGTAATTATGAATCACGCTAACAAAGTCGTACAATAAAATCCCAAAACAAATTTTTTTTGGTGTATAGAGAATGATTGGCCTCACTTTACATGTACTACATGTAAAGTGAGGCCAATTATTTTTTTTACATTTATTACATAGTGTGGAGTACCGTTGGATATCTAATAATAATTGGCCAAGTGCCCGCGAGCCACTTGCCTAATTATTATTAGATATTATTGTATTCATTTCCTGTTTTATGAATTTATTCCGACAGCTTGATAACTAAAAGTGATTTGACTGATTTCTTTTATCTGTTTAGTGCACACTGTATAAAAATGTTAGCTTCGTGAATTCTCCTCCATATAAACTACTATGACAAGGTATTTGGCTTTACATCACAATATACGACATTGATTATGATACCCTAGTTTGTAGAAACACAACAGTGTTTTATTAAAAAATAGATATCATCAATAGGTAATTTCAAAAATTAAATGTTCTTCTCATCATCATAACTGTTGCCACAAAATGAATGGGTATGTTAAATCGACGTGCACGGGTGAATTTTGCGTGCCAATAACTAGGACAACAGAATGAAAGAGGAGTTGTTTTCGCGTGTTTTATTCCTCTATTCCTGTTCTTATTATTTTTAACTTATTACCTTATTAGGAATACCATAATAATAGTTTAGCATTACATATTATGTACACAATAGGTATTTACTACATATTAGGATTTTAAACATGTCTACAAATTATAATTTCTAATAGTTAAAATAAATAATTTTAACAACTATTCATCACGTAACTTATTTCGACGACTACGTTAAGACATCCATAATTTACGACTTATTTTGAGTGTAGGCTGCACCTCGTACGTTATCGGAGTCGGGTGCAGTTTACCCTCACACATAGCTACTGTTAATTACCATTCAGCGCTTCAGTGAGTCAAGAGCACTTGACATGAGTCAAAGTTAAGGGATCCTGCTGTCGACACTTTCGAGAGGTCCGAAGAAATGTTTTATTATCGCTACGTTCTTACATGTGATTCAAAGAGTTAGGTAATCGTTTTAAAGCTTTTTTTTTTCAAAGTGAGAATTTATTGTATGAGTAATATACCTATGCCACGGCAGTATACAAATTTAAATTCAAATGATGTTTGTTATGAATATTATCGTTACTATTTAAAAATAATACCTTCACCTTTGACGTTCACTTATGTCTAACTTATTTTAAATAACCATATTTGTTAATAAATTGTACGTATATAATTATACAATGAAAGCTTTGCTTTTGTTTGTTGTAACAAAATCTAAACATAAATTAAATATTTTTTATTCAGTAAAAAATAATTATCCAAATTCAAAGGATTTTACTCGTGCCTGTTTTTATTATTTATAAATAAATACATTGATAATAATTATAAACAAAGTACAATTGCTATATCAATATACCTGTTTTTGTAAATTGTATACATTATAACAAAATTACACTTTTTGAAATGGCAAACAAGTCTTTACCGTATGTCAAGTTGAGCTAATCCGGCCGCTACGAAGGACTGGCACAGACGTTTAAATTAAAACTTAAGCAATTTTTGCATTAATTTGATGTCTATCTTCTTCTCCTAAGTGACAATGTTTAGCATACTGGGGATATTATGGAGCTGCGTAACCGTATCTTAAACTATCGGATATCCGAAATAAAAATCTATCCTTGACCCTTACCCAAATCCTAAATAAATCCATAAAGCCTACATGAAACGTGTTATGACAGGTTTTTGTTAATATCAATTTATACTGGGTATATTTATTTGACAGTAGTAAACTAAGTTATAATTTTTGACAATGATATACCATAAAGGTTTATTTTTGTCAAAAAATAAATCCAGTTGTATTTCACTTTTTTTCCTTAAAACCGGAATACCGGATAATCCAAAATAATTAAATATCCGTAACCGTATTTGAAACCGATATATCATTATATCCGTATATATATCCGTATTATCCGTATACGTATCCGTTTATGTATCCGTATCCAGATCCGTTTTATACCTATCCATAACATCCCTATAATAAATACCTGGATACCTGGATGGTTTTAAAGGCAGTTGGACCCGGTACGTCGCGCTGGTATACGTAAGGAAAAGGTCTTTCGGGTCCGGTAAAAAGATGTATAATAAATTAATTTTTATATTTGTATATTCTTATGGTCTTCGTACAAGATGAATCATAGTAATCCATATTACGAAATTAAAAAAACACCACATTTTTTATTTGCGTGTGCCATTTTGATATTTTATGTAGCATATGTTGTACTCGTCACAATGGCTAAAGGTACTTACAAATTGGTAGCGAGCGACATGATGCCGCACCGGACAACGTGTCGCGGCGATACTACTGATTTTTATGTATTTCTATGAAATTCCCTGTGTTGTTAATGCTAGTTTCGTGTCGCTAACTACGAAGGTTTATGTCGCTATGCTGCCTTATGTCGCTCGCTTCCAAATTGTATCTTAATACGTCAAAATCAGTCAAGCGGTCTTGGCTATACGGCATGCCAAAGAAATGAGCACACCTATTGAATTATATTATTGATACATAGTCCCATGTATAACTACGCTCGATAAATGACTGCTTGAGACGCAGTCGGATAATTATATACCTACATATGCATTTCTTAATTATAATAAATATATTATAACCTATACCTTAATTAAGTTAATAATAAAAATAGCATTCGGAAAATTAGTAAAACCGGCTAAAATAATACCTACGTTTATTTCGTAGTAGTATTAAAATTTTACAGGCATCGAATTTAATTTCACAACTAGTAAACAAAATTTATAAATAAACTATTTTTAATTACTTCTCGTACTCCACTACTGTAATTATGATCTTACCATAAATAACATAACATTATAAATAAATGCCGAATAAATATTATATATTAACGAAACTAGCAGTTAATATTATTTAAGAGTACCTAATAACTATTTGTAGATAATTCTCGCGTTATTTATATTATACCTATCCGTAGGTATAAATTTCTAATATCAATTTATAAATAACAAAAATAAAAGAAATTAAATTGACTTACCGTGGTCATTGGCAACGGCGTACTGGTAGTTGGGTATGAGGTCGGGCAGATCATGTCTAGAGGGCGGGGAAGCTGGAGGTGGTCGGTACGCGGGCTCCACGGCACCAAACGCGATAGGCCATTCTCTTTCTCCCATGCTGCTGTATGCACAATAATCTCCACCGTAACTCAGCTGCTGGCTTGAACCCGAATGCGAGTAAGCACAAGCGCCGTAGTCGATAGATGTAGTACTGCTAGCGCCCGCGCCGCTGCTACTTGCTAGCTCGTAGCCCGTCGGCTGCGATGAAGGCAGAGCTCCAACTCCACTCCCACACAGATAACCACCACCTCCGAACTGAGGCTTTAATGCTTGACATTTACGCCGGAAACCACGAGGACGTCGCCGGAAAGATCCTTCTTCGAACATAAACTCTGAAGACGGATCGATAGTCCAGTAGTGACCTTTCCCGGGCCTGCCGAGCCCCTTCGGTAGCTTGACGAAACATTCGTTCAAGCTGAGATTATGTCTCACGGAATTTTTCCAGCCCTGATAGGAACTACGGAAAAATGGAAATTGCTGCTGAAGAAACGCATATATTTCACTAAGGGTGAGGCGTTTATTCGGAGAGTGGCGAATGGCCATGACGATGAGGGCAATGTAAGAGAAGGGTGGTTTTTCCTGCCGGCGCGTGGCGGGCGCGCGGCGCGCCGCCTCCTCAGTGTTTTGGTCCTCGGTCTTCATGCGTGCGCGTCGGGACGCGAGCCGGAGAACAGTGCACGCGCCGCCCACCAGCGGCCGTGCGCCCGCGCCGCCCACCGCCGCCCCTGCCCCTGCCCCTGCCCCCGCGCCTGCCCGCCGCCAGACGTCCGCGCCCGGATCACTCACACGCCGCTTCATAAATTCTTCCATTAAGGAGCATGTGTACAGAAAATTAATTTACCTATAAAACTAATTACTACCTTTAGTTTTAACAATCGTAGTTATATTCGATAGGATTAAGTATTGATTCCTATATCATGGTGATAGTCCAATATTTCGTGAAATAGAGTAGCTACATGTATAAACAACAATTCCACACTAATATTTCGTATCGTCGGCAGCAGTCATAACCATGCACGGCGCAAAAGAAGCGTGGTGGCGTAGACATCGCAGTCGTTGCTCCGGCATTCGCATCCTGGGTCTCTCACGACTCACGAACTTATACAAACACTAAACAGCGGAAAACCCGCTTAGACAATAATATTTACCCGTTGCAAGGACGCCTGTCGAACGCCCGCTCTTGACCTAGTACAATTAAACCAAACATTTTACTAGATCTATAAAACAGTTATACGACGTACACCAAATATTTACCATAAAGCGTAAACCAAAAGTTTTGCATTAAACTTGCCCGTTTTATTTACACGCGCTCGTGTAAACGGACCGCGACACGGGAATGTCGGCTCTATCCCGACACACTACGGCTATATTTAAATAAAAGAAGTCGGAACTAGTGATTCAAGCTATGAAAGCAAACTCATTGAGGAAGTCATTGTAACAAATAAACCCATTCGCTTTGTGCTTTATGATTTCAACGAGTTGATTATTATTTGTTTATTACGTTGTTCTTATGCCATCGCGTAATTTATGTGTATTACAAAAAACACGCGAGAGATGTTTTGTTAAATGTATAAATGTGAAGATAATTCAATATTATTAATTATATATTATGCTTGCATATGTAAATATGTGTAATTATAATTTAACCAAATCAAACGGTTTTGTTAAACATATTACTTACAACTTTTACTGACATAAAAGTAAATTAGTAGGTGCTGGTTTTATTGTAAATAAAATTGTCCTTATTTTAAAAAGTACCTACGTATACCTACTTACTTATAGTTAAACCTACGTATGTAAGTATTTTATTCAAATATAAATAAATTTTGTTAACAAACGTCAGGTCATTTCAATCCGTGAAATAAACAAGGTAACGATTTCATATTTACTTGATATTTGAGAATTTGAAGTTTCATGCAAATAAAATTTTGCATTATTTGACAAATACTTAGTTTTCCACTTCGTTTTCTACATCCAATTTGCCTTATTCCATTTGGAATAAGGCAAATTGGATGGATGGATGAATTCCAAGTAAAAAATTATTTATTTATTTATTTAAGCACACTTACAACATACGTATTACAAACATTTATTTTAAAATTTACAAGTTATATCAAGATCTGATATGTACGTCAATTACAAGTGTACATAACATTAATTGTATGTATATTTATTTTATAAGTAATAATAGTAAAAATTAATATAGAGTTAAAAATGTACTGTTACAATAATGTAACATTAAAATGGCATGTGGGCCTCCCTGTAAATAAATAATGGTTTATCTATAAATACAAGTCCGATGAGCCTGCTCGGGTTGCTGATCTCTGCTGTAAACAAGCACCGCCGTAGTAAACATCGCCTCCATCATACACAGATAGTAGCCTTGCTAAATGGCTTTTTTTAATATTACAAAAATATAAATATTAAGATATTTTGGTAACTAATTACTTTGACGTTTTATTTCTAAGTAATGAGTTAATTTTTACGTATGAACTCGTCTCTACCATACGTTATGGTATAGACATAAAACATATGTGTTTGTATATTTTTAATTGAAAAATTATTTATTATATTAGAAATTTAGTATATTATGCCAACACGACAGTTATTTTCACTTCGCTAAACTACTTATTATTGCTACACATTCACCGTCGCGTCTGTCTCTTCTGAATGACGGATATTCAAACGAATTTTATTAAGTCTTCAGATATGAGAACGCTTTATTTAGTTATATTATTTATTAAGATTAATGTATTGCCACTGAAATATGGCAATACTTGTTGAATATGTCACTCAGTCCTTCATTATTTGCGTGTGCTGCGAACCAATAGAGTCATATTAAAACCTATAATTCTTAAAAAATGTCTTAATTTGAAATCGAGTAAAGCAGCGGGGCATAGCCAATAAAAGATAAATCAAAGTACATCTATTTCTCTCCCTCTAACTCGGATTATTTATTCCTGTGTGAAGAGAGGGAGACGAGTATGACGTCAGTCGGGAAGCCCCGCCCAAAAGATGGCGCGGTAGTGCGGCGCGCGCGCAGACTGATCTTGAACCCTCCATTCATCACCATTTACGAGTCAGATATGTTTTCTTTGAGGTTTTTACGGTTTCGTCTTAAAATCGGTATGCAATTAGACGTTTATAGTTCCGTGTAAATTGATTGTCGGTCCCGTTGACTAAATAACTGCCATGTGTAAAATCTTAATGAAATTTTCTCGTTTATTTTTTTTTCGTTCTCTTTACGTGATTTCTTCCAGTATCTCTATACACACATACCTTTTTTTACTCTGAAGAATGTTTTCTCCCTTGTCTCATAGGTCAATTTTTGACCAAAGTTAGACCATTCGTTGATCATTAGATATAATTTCGAAATCTTGGAATTGTGACAGGAGCATAGCGTTAATCTTCTAAAAGTATATAAAATAGATTTATCACAACATAGTGAGTCATCACGCTATCGCTAGAACTGCAACACTGAGAAACTTGAAATTTTGCAGCAAAATTCCTTCTGCACTACAGAGATACACTATGAACAGATTTCACAAGTTTCAAGTTCCACGGCTAAATGAGTTGGTAAAAGAGGAAAATATGTTTGTACGCTTAATACGCTAAGTGGTAAGTAACTGCTAGTATTTACATATACAAATATAGGAATCCTCGTATAAATAATCTAATATCCTAAGAAGCAGTGTTGGATTTAAAATCGGTCTCGCCCAAGACGCTTATTCATAGGCCGCCTAAGGGCTGGATTTAAAAAGGATTGCAATTCACCAAGAAAAGGTCGTGTTAATTGTTTTATTCTTATTGTTAGAGATTTATATACACCGACCTCAAAAAGTTTTATTTCATATTTTTTTACCTAATTTCCTTTCTTTGAAGTCGATTAAAAACAATTTTCTCTTTCCCTTTTTTATATTTTCCATCATATATTCTCCAAAATGCGAAATCACATAAGCCGCGTCATAAACTTTGTTTACTTAAACAAATTATTGAAAATCACTGCATGATCTCAATATCATAGCAATAATTTTCAAGAACGGGATCTCGAAAACTGGTAAGTCTTTATTTAGAAAAAAGTATATTATAACTATTTAATAGCTGCCTCTAGCTGTTGTAACAAAGCAGAAACTACGTTCAAGTTCGCCGATTAGTAGCCGAGGCTGTAAGTAGGAGACTAAAGTAAAAAAGCCTGTAAACTGTTAATTCTGCAGCGTTGGAGCCTATGACGCTCAGGCTTAGCCAGGTTATTAAAACAGTTTTTATTTTTATTATCGGTGTTAATTTTTGCTTAATTAAGTCTAGACTCTAGACCATGAAAATGTAATGGGAGTGTCATTTTTATTTTAATATATCTCGATTCCAATTAATTAGCTGCCCAGTCCAAACTGCGTACTTCATAAATGTTACTCATTTTATTATTTTTCACTTCACGTTAATTCATGGTCGAATTGACCAGATTTTTACTTACTGAAGAATTAAGATGAAAAAACCTACTTACCTACCTGTTATATATTTTTATTGATCAAGTATGCAATTTAATACCGTCACTGTAAAAAAAAATAGATAGCGCAACTTTGTACGTTCAAAGCACTGATAAGTAAATCGTGACGTTCAATTACTTTGTGCAATCCGACACTACCGCACTAATAATCATATCCGCAGCTTTACGACACCTTTCACGGAAATTCTTATGAACTTAGTAACTAGTAATATCTGTACCTATACAATTATTATAAAGAGGAAGGATTTCTATGTGTGTTAAGTGTTAACTCTGAAAATATGATTTTATATCGTTTTTTAATTGACCTCTATATCATATATCTTAGAAAACTAGATATAAAATTGTGCTGGTAGTGTGAGAAACACTAGAGAGTTAAATTAAAGTTTTTTTGAAACAATAAACAATATTTACTTTTTTCATATTTTACGTGTGTTCAACGAGTAAATACCATACTAAATAAATAATAATACATAGGTACCTACCTATCATAAAGAAATAAAAATTATTGATTACTTATTAAAATTTTTATATTCTACTTTTTTCGACAGTACTGCAAAATCAAATTTATTGAAAAGTAATAACAATTATGTGATGTGATGTGATGATATATTAATCAATTAACTGTTATTTTTTACCTTATGACAAAATATAAGTTAATAATAATTACTTATTATGATTATTATTTATACATTTAGAACGAAAATCTGCGTAACAGTCACAAAGACTATGCATATGATAATATGATGTGTACATTATGTATATTGCAATATTGCACTCACTGCACTAGACAATTTCCCACGGCCAACACATTCACCCTCCCTTACGGCTGCACCCCCCTTACAAACGCATGCGCTAAATCTAGGTCTTAAAACCTCCTCGCAGCTTCTGCTACCCTAGTACATAGTATAAAACTTCAGAGGTTATATAGAAATTATAGCCATATATGAGTGTTATAAAAACTATTCGTAAAAAGTTGAAATAAAATTTTTCAAATCGATTAAAGATGTTTCGTCATATATTCGATAAGATAATAAAAGTTTTAAAACTTATATTGTAACCTATCGTTTAATAAATTGAATTTCTATATCGACTTGACGGACTTATCGTTTCATACTTGCTGCACCTAGGTAGGTACCTACCTTAGCTTGACACCTTGAGTACCTATCTTATAAAACTTAAACATTTTTATAAAATGATTCTTGTTATTCCTACACCAGCGTCCACTTTATATACCTACATGTATTCGTTTCAATGTATACGAATACTAATTGTACAAACTTCCAAACTGACAGAGTTTTACCCGTCGATGCTTTGAGTATTGACATAATTTGCTCCAAAAACAACATGTTCACGTGTTGAAAGCAGCATTCATCATTTGATCTCCAAAACTCGACGTAGTGACGGCACAAAAGACGTACGCTTCGAGCAAGTAAAGCGAGACCGTAAATTACGTTTTATGACGACGCGGCCATGTGCATTACGTCCATCGGAGCCCTGCCCCGCGCCGCGCAATTCGCGACGCGCCTCGACCAGCGCTTTGTGAGCAATTGTTTTAATATGAAACAGATTTCAGGAAGCGGTAAATAGATTTATTTCGATAATTTCATTCGTGGTATAGTAATGTAAACGCTGCGCGAGTGAAAGTGATCTACTGAGAAATTTAAGTAATAACAAAATATGTATGGTTAAAAGCGACAGACACGATGTTTTTCATATTGAAGATTGAAATATGGAAATCGTTAAAATGTAAACAGGCTTATTATGTCTGAATAGTCGAAAAGATTGGTCGTCTTCGGATTTTTTTTTTTGGGTTTGATCAGTTTTCAGACAACCCGAATTAAAAAGAACATGTGGTGGTCGTCTCGGCGGTTTTCCAACAATAACACTAGTATTGTATCGATCGCTGTATTGTATCGGCGGGAGAGTAGGAAAGCATACTTACAAATTGTACATGTGTAGAATGTTCTATTTTCATAGAAAAATGTAAACCTGGTTTTAATCACATTGCTCAAACCATAAATTCTTCCTATAAAAATAAAATGTCAGTGAGCCAAATTATTTCATGGCGCACAATTTTTATTTTATAAATTGTAAATTCATTGTGATTTAAATTATAACTATCAATATTTAATTTTGACATAGGGATGTAATTAAAAAACATAAGTACGTATAACAATAGTTTCCATACATATGTTGTAGCTATATCTAATAAAATACTTATTATGTAAAGAACCTACCTAACTATACATAATGTGCTTCTTGTCTAAATACGTTTAACTTCATCAATAAGTACTTAGGTACATCGAAATTAGCTTTTGAGCATTTCCACGAAAATAAGAAAAATGTGGGAAGTCAGTTAAAAGCTCTATGAATTTTTCAGTGTACCTCATAAATTAGATAATTAAATTCAATGTACCTTTACTACAACAAACAGAAATAGACTCTAACCTCGGCGCCAATTCAGTGGGGCCTCTTTTAGACCAACATCAAATTAAATGTCTTTCTATGTACTGTCAGAATTTTATAGAGTAGGAAAATCTTTGGTCGCAGGGGAGATACACGTATTAAAGTTATATTTAGCAAAAACAATTATTTATATTTTTATAATAAACGTTGATTATACCTTCATATTTATAAAGCGATGATTAATTTTAAAGAAGTACCTAATTTTCAGGATTTCAGGAAGGAATTTCAATCACTTCAAAGCATCTATATTTACTAATGAATATTAAAAATTAAAAAATATATATAATCGAACAACAGATAGTTATACATAACCTCAAACAATACAATTGTATAAAATTAAAGCCCCTATAGAATTTAACTTACGCTTAAAAACGTATCTAATTAACTTTTGCCATATATCTGGGTACGTTTCGCATAGAGCAAGATCCATTACTAGACGGCAAATGTAAACAACACCATCGGACGGCGACTTTAAAGGCATTACAGTGAAGCTGAGTCTTTGAAACGCTTTTTGTTCGTACCGCACAAGAAGATTTAAATTAAGACGGTGTCTAGTTACATGCGTTAACATAACAGATCCATAAATCATGCTATATGTAGATATATGCTATGTTACGCTTAATGTTGTTATCGAAAGCTTTATAGTTTGTACTTTGATTACATAAGTAAATTCAACTTGAAATGTCTGAACATCGATTGCTTAACCTGGACTCTGAAAAGTGGATATTTAAATTTTTGTTCGTCGCAGCGTACCTAATGCGCACAAGATTTTAGATCATTCAAGTTTCGTGAATCAGATTATAATATGCATTAGAATAGAACAGTAACCAGTAAGTTTTTGTTAGATTTATTGAAATCGACTACGACTTAGTAAAACATGGAATAGTACGAGGTAGATGTAATACCTACCTACCTATACTTTTTTATAATGACGTAGGGTAAATCTTCTTCGAGTGAGATTGCGCTCACTGAAAACGCCTGCGATGGCCGCCATCAGCCGGAAAACGAAGATGGTGAGGAATCACTTTTGCACGCGCAACCGCCTTCCAAACCTTAGGTAGGTTAGGTAGGTATTATCTATATTAGCTTCTGGTCTATGTTGAACTCAATGCGCCATGTTTTGATATAGCATCATTAGCTGATCTTATTACCATGTACTTCTACAGAATATTGACAATGCATAGCTCACCTCAAATAATATAACTTTACCTCAAATAGAGTAAAGAACACTGGGATATTCATCCACTTTTATAATTTTCTCATAAATAACGCTAAAAACTCTAAATAATACAATTACATTACGATTAGTAGTAGGTACCTACCTACATCGTTTTTCTCATTTTACTTTATCTGTTTACGGCTTGTATTTCATACGCAAAATATATAATATCAAAATAACAGATATATACTAAATGAAAACCATCAACTTTCATAATTTTTCATATTAATTTTCTGGAAATGGCTACATCGATTTTCATAGAACTCTCACTTTCACAATGAATGATCTATGAAACAAAATAGCCTACAAATATTTTTGACTCAGGATTTGTGTTCCGCGGAAAAAAATTAAAACCCATGCTGTCAGATGCCATCGAAATTGCGGGTAGAGCTAGTTAAAAAATAAATAACCGGTGCAATTCCAACCAGCACTTGACTTAAATGTGGTTGGTTATTGTTTTTGTGTTATACATATTGTTCTAATGGCAACAGAAAAATCTATAGGTACTATTTATGAACAATTGAACATAGGTAGTTCCCTATAGGTAATTTCCTATTTTTCAGGTGACTGTTTGTTGCGTGACTTGTCTAATAGTGTTAGTAAAATAAATAGTATATTTACTTTGATCATTCCTATATAATGTATCATATAATTATGTACATCTCATCTACCTACCTATATTTTCTGAATTCATCGGGAACCTAGGAGCGACATAATGGTAGAGTACAAGATGTAAAGATATGTACCTATATCCTATACTGTATAGGTACCAACAGATGTCGATAGTGGTATAATATTAGAAATAATTATGGTTATTTTATAAATAAATTTATTGCATAAGATTCGTAATTCATACGAGAAATAATACATACTTACATTTCAATAGCATGAACGGTCCTTCATACATATGTAGGTACAGGCATTTTAAAGATATTTTTTACATTTCTTTAGAAATTCACAGAACTTGAACATCAAAGAAACACGCAAAATATTCCAGAAATAAAATTTAATTCATTGGCAATCTGACATCAAACGTTTTTGTACTCATTGCTATCATTTAATAACTGTGAAAAATGCCATGAGCTGTTTACAAAGTACATATTATAAATTACATGTTTTTGTACTTTTAACTTTTCGATATTTTGTATTTTTTTCTTATTCTATTAGTACAATAAGCATTACCTTCAGGGAATAAAACAAATATTCAAATGATTAATTGTTAGTAGCTTTATTATCATATTTTCACATTATAAAAAATTCTACAATGCTAGAGTTTCTTTTTTACAAATTAATCATCCTTCGCACAATAAAAATAGCTTACGTCAACAAATAAACCAAAACATCCAGTCGAATCGTTTATGGTAGCCACCTATTTTTTGTATGCCATTTTAGGACCATGCCAACCCTTGCATCGCATAGGTAAATTAACCCTCGGACGGCGGATGTAAACAAAAGTAAATCACGCCTGGCGCATTCGGCCACATGTGCGCTAACCGAGGTTAAAAAACTTGTGGGTATGAAGCTAACAAAAAAAAACGAATGTTTTACAACATGTCTGGCGAGATAACTACGAGAACGATCTGGGTGCGAACTGCGCAGAAACATACCAGATCACTAAACTAGTGATTTGAGTGATAAATTTGAAGTGGGTACAGCGAAAACGTTTACAAATTATGGTTAAATATTTTATAAAATATATTGGGTCACATATCACTTCAATGGAAATCACTTTCATTTTTGTATGTTACGATATAATTATTAGAAGAAAACTACGAGGTATATATAAAATCGCATTCATAATTCTTTTTATTGTAGTCCCAAAGGCAACACGTAGGTAATAAACGGTTAAAATAATGCAAGTGCAAACTGATTGAAAAGATAACTAGATTTTTTATTAAATATTTACAATTTACGACACACAAGTAATCAAAAACTTTTTTATTATTGAGATACAATATTTCACTGTTTGAAAAGTCAAAATCAAAAGACAAAGGAATAGTTTACTCTTCAGGATACAGCCATCAGCGCAGAGCGTTCCCTTTGTTTTCCTTCACCGCCATGCGCGGCTCTAACAAAATATACAAAAGACCGAAATGTAACCGCGCCGTGCCCACACGTTACATACACATATATACATTTTGACTACTCATTAGTCATAACGCATGCAAGATTTTCGTTATTATTTCATGTTTAAAGAAAATAAATAATCATCTAAATACTTAATTAAATTTTGGAATCCGTCACTGTTACGTTAGACACTTAATAGATTAATGGATTGAATAAGTACCTATCAATGACAATTTCTTTAAAATATTTTAAGTTGGCCGTGAAGACGACGGATTACACTCTAAAAACGCTAATTAATAATTGTTGGACGCGATTTCTACTTTTTATGCGAATGAAATCGTGAATTGATAAACCAAGGCACAAAACGTAACATTTCTAGAATTTCATTAAAAATATAACACGACACGTGTAACTGGTATAGTAAGGTATGAAAGACTGAAATTCATGACACTGAAACTGCATACGATAGACAGTGACAAATTAAACTTCAGCGCGCAATCGCAGATGCACCGTGCGAGTAGGAAGACGTGCAGGCTGTTAACAGTTGCGCTAATAAAGGATGGAACATGCATTCGCTTGTCTAAACTTCTACCCGGTTATGATTCCCTGGTAACCAGAATGCACCAGATGTACACTGTTGCATAGGAAACATACAACGCCGCATTTCAAGAAACGATCTGACCGAACAAAGTGCAATTGCAACTAGAGTTTGGCGATCTTGATAGTAATTTTTTTGCGGTTCGTATTTAAATTTTTAAAATAATAATTATCAATGGCTGATTGATTTATAATTTATATCGATGACCAGATTTATATTGATTTCGTTATTTTAAAGGCGTTTACCTACAACTAGTTCTTCGCGATTCCGTCTGAGCTGGTAGTAGGTAACTGTGTGAAATTTCTACAGGGACTTTGAATATTCAAGATATTAATGTAGCCTATGTAATTCCAAGTGTACCTATGACTATACTATCATCATTTCAAATAGTTTTTATCATTTTGGCAAGAAGGAGCAACAAACATCCAAACATCAAAACATTCGCCTTTGCAATATAAATAAAGTATTTTTTATGGAAGTTTTATTTACATTCATACACCAATTGATCATTTTAAAAAGTTTATACCATCAATCTGTGCACTTTGCGAAAACTATTATGCACTTCAAGTCATGCAACTCGAGCTCCAATGAAACGGGCTGAGGATGCATTAAGCGTTAGCTCCGCCCTAGAATGCTATCCCTTTCCGTAAATCGATCAAATGTATGTTATGTATTACTTCATTGGGAACATTTAGTTGAACATCACAAAAGTGTTTCGTTAAGAGAACTATGCATCTTTGTCTGAAATTGCATACCGTAGCGAACATTTACTTATTGCCAATCCAAATATTTAACTA
Organism: Junonia grisea; assembly: GCA_018235645.1. Lineage (NCBI taxonomy): Eukaryota > Metazoa > Arthropoda > Insecta > Lepidoptera > Nymphalidae > Junonia > Junonia grisea. The sequence continues at coordinate 4,624 of DVXP01000148.1, read as the reverse complement.
TGTACCTATCTATGTTAATGGCAGATACATAACTATTTGACAGTTTCCTACTTAACAAAAATATCTTACAATTGATTAAATACTTTGAGATAACACTAAAATAAAATATTAATTTCTCCAAATAATATTTTGTATCATATACTTACTGAAAATCCTAAGTACTTTAAAAATAAATTAAGAATTATTCGGGAAACGCTAGTTCATGCTTAGCACCTTTATTATCTTAAAATAATAATTATTATACATAAAACAAAAACATATTTTTTATGAAATAATATACCTACTTTTTAAGTTTATTACTGAACTACATTATTAGAAGACTCGGGAAGTTGCAGGAAATAGGGAGCGATAGCTGCATTTTCAGCCGGGGTCGCAGTCAACTGCGCTTCGTAATACATCGTTTCGCCATCTTGTACGGGCTGCACATTCGACAAATTGAGGAAATCCATCTGTCCGTGATGCTGGATGGCCTGCACCGCCTGTGCGTATTGCTCCATTATTAAAGCACTCGCCTCCCCAAAGTGCGATCGCATATGAAAATTCAAATGGCTACTTTGTTTAAATCGTCTCTTGCAAATTGGACACCCAAACGGTTGGATATTAGTATGAGTCCGCATATGCTGCCGCAGATGAACGGATTGCGAGAAGCATTTACAACAAATTATACATTTAAACGGCTTTACTTTAGTGTGGGTGCGCAAGTGTTGATCTAGACCGGCCTTCTGTGTAAACGCTTTAGTGCAAAACTCACAAACGAATGGACGAATGCCGGAATGCATACGCATATGCTGCTGAAGACCGCCCAGCTGAGTGAAACGTTTCGCGCAAATACTGCATTGGTGAGGTTTCATCTTAGCGTGTACTATACGGTTGTGTTCGTCGAATTGGAAACTGTCTAAAAATGTATATCCGCAGGTACGACACGAAAACGACGGACCACTGCGAGGCTCAAGCTGTTGCGTGAATGCACTCGGTTGATACAAATTTCTGTCCAAAGGCTTTTCGCAAACTTGGCAACGCAAAGCAGCCTTGCGTCTCTTGGTATGCTCTTCTCTATAATGTAGAGAATATTCGCAACAATTAAAAAATATCTGCCTACATTGCGTACTAGGGTACGAAGTTGAAGGTAGAGTACAAGTAAATGGGCCCCTAAAAATATACATTTTGTTATTTTCTTGTTAATATTACTACCGATATATAAATAAATTTAAGATTTCACAAGGACTGTTTACCGCAAATCAACAGGTTTCTTTTCAGGTTTCGATTGGATTTTTTTGATCATATTATCTAATCGCGATCTTTTCACACGAACACTCTCGCTACCTTCATACTTTATTATCAGGTAACTAGTGTCGGCGCTAAAAGTGCGTTTGGTGATACCATCTTCTGTCGTTACTGGATCGTCCTCAAATTTGTTTAAGGGTATAAATTTAAAATCGCAAATTCCATCACATACCTAAATAATAGAGAAAATTATGTCCGCTTAATATATAAAATTCAAATAAGAAACTATATAGCTAACATAATCTTCCTCCTATAAATTCTTTACTTCATAAGAGAAAGTAACACTACCTGATCATTAGTACTTGCACCCACAGTCTGTTCATCTTCAGTATTAGTATATTTTGAGTCATGCTGGATTGTTTTGTGATTATGTAAAGCAATCGCGTTGTAAAACGTTTTCTTACAAATCAGACATACAAAATTACCTGAATCTTCTTCTTTACACAACGGTTTCTGAAATGAGGATTTTAACTGGTACATAAAATTTTAGATCATAAATTTAATTTGTTGGATAATATTGTAATATTAATTTAAGCCTAAGAACATTACACGGGTATAAACCATGATTATTTATTTTCAAAATACGTAAAAAATTTTGCCATCGTCCGCGTCTATGAACCGCAAAGTATGACGTGCTTTTGGATTAAACTTCATTAAACCGAATTATTATAAGTACATATTTTTTCCAGCAAATACTCTTAAGCCACTTAAGGCCCAATTTGATGATTTTTTAACAATATCTTCGTAGATTAGGTATTATTTCAAATAATTATTTCTACATACAATTGTATAATTATGTGTATAACACGCTAATAAAATGCGCTTGTACTAACGGAAAATATACCTACGTAACAACCGTAGTTATCTGCTAGGGTAGTTTTGTATAGAATTAAAAATTACTTGTAGGTTATGTTTAAATAAGTAATATCATAGTCGAAATCTTATCCTCAAAAGTAGAACAGTGTAAAATTTCATTTTTTCTTAATTATTTATTAAAAGTAAAAATAATTTACCTCTGCATAAGTAAGAAACAAATCATTAAAAGAAATTTTCACAGGGCTTGAATTTTTTGATATTTCCATTTAAGCTGATACGTGTTTCAAAGAATTATTCTTAATTTATTTAGTGATTTTTTTATAAAAAAATATTGTATTTCCTAAATATTATTTTTTTTTATAAACTGTATATTATTATAATGTTGCGTGCGAAGTGTCTTTAACCTTTATTATTTTTGTTTCAGCAGATGTCATGGCAACCATGGCTTGACTACTCGCCATTTTACAGATAAAAAAATCATTTAAAATGTAGATTATACAAAATCACTTATAGATAAGCTTTATTTTTTTTTCTTATAATTAGATAAAATATTTAAATCTAATGCTATATATGTATAGAACTGACATAGGTATCTTTAACGAAATTCTAATGTCTCCAGAAATTTAAAAATGATAATAATAAAATGTCCCCGCTGCTGCATATTGTCTGATAAATATCTTACCTACCTTACCTACTAACGAATCGATCCTAAAATTTTCTAAATAATTTAAAACAAAAATGTTTTCCTTGTTTTTCTTTAAATCGAGATAATTAATCTGTGATAATGTAACAATATACGTATGATTTATAAGTAATAATAATAAACATTGAGTACTTAGCAACCGCATTTTTTCTTCATTTTTTTTTAATGTCACGCGGTCTTTTATGGCGCGAGTCCGCGGGTAAGTAAATAACTTTCCGGTAAGTACCAATCATTTTTATGACTATGATGTAGTTTTCAATGTATATGAAAAACAAAAAACCGAACCGAACTCTAAAAAATTAATAATATTTCATTCTCAAATTTGAAACGTTTAACCTAAAATGTTATGCAAAAAATTCCTTAAATTGCTGGCTCAATACAAGCTTCGTACGTTCAAGTGCTGCATACTTGAAAACAATGATAATAAATAAAGTAAGCGATAAGTGCCATGTTAATAATTTAATAAGAATAGCATGCGGATTAACTGACGCTGTAGTATAGCTGTGTATAATCTGGATCTGGAACTGAAATTCTTAAAAATAATTAATTTAGGAGAACATTATTAATAATAGGTATCTAATAAATGCAAAAGTGAGCTTGTATGTGTTTTGTTCAACTATTTGTTAGCTTGTTTCGAATACACGTCGAAACTAAAAACTAAAAACTAAAAGCTAACCCGAGCTCTATGATTTTTTCGATACAAAATTATAAGCCAAAATTAAATGTCTATTTAGGATATTTTAGTCTCGGAAAAAGGACGAGGATAGAAAGATTTCCGAAAGACGTCAGTTTTCTTTCCCAAAGCCTTTAGATAAGTGATTAGTGATATCGACGGGTGCATAATGGAGGTAAAGTCTAGTGTAATATAAGCCCATAATCTATGTCTATATTTTAATACAATTATTAGAGAGATATAATAACATTTGTATGTAGGTATGTATGTAGGTATGTAACAAAAACTCAAAAACTACCTTAGTGGACCGATTTCAAAATACTTTCACCCCTAACCCTAATTGATGTAAGCTATAATTTATGTGTTTAGTTTTAATACACGATTAATACACCTGTTTATAACCAACGTTTCAAACAAAATTACAAAACAACAAAGATTACGTTTTAAATCTTTGCAAAACAATAATATAGACACAAACTGTTTTAGTGACATCTATCGGCGCGCGCCAAAGTCCTTATGTTGATTAAATATTAAAAATTATAGACCACGTTCCACATAAGAATTACATACCTAATGTTTTAATTTATTGCAGTCTATTAAAAAACCTTTTTCACTTTGTCGCTATTTATTATATTTAAACTAGACTTATTATAAAAATGATAAAACCATGGAAAGCACTTCGATATATTTTTTCCACTAGAAATTTTCTAGTTTTTAGTTGAAACTTGCCTCTCTAGCGAGTACCGGTACTAGGGCTGTGCCCTCTACCCGGGCACTAAATGTTGTCTAAATATTATCTAGTTTTCGTAAACCGTAACAGATGGCACTGTAATATTTTTTTATGATTATTTATTAAATTATTTCAAAATAAAAAATTAAACAATATCTATGTATTTCTTTTTTTACATTTCTATTAATATACGCAGTGCCAAAGAAAAACGATATCACAGTTTCCTACACAGACGGCTAAAAAGATATTAGATTGTTTTATCAATCAAATACGTCAAAGAGTAGATATACAATACTACGTAAGAAGAGGCAGCACTTCCATAGATAAAAACCATTTTATGCGGGGGAGCTACGCCTCCGTGCCAATATTTTAATATTCACAGATTATATCAAGTGACGTACCACCACATCTACCACAG
>DVXP01000147.1:0-26652 GCA_018235645.1 Junonia grisea | reverse complement strand
AATTTAATCATTTAAATTGTGATGCTTGGTCATCAATACTATTAGCTGTATCGAGTAATCGTGCCATTGATGTCATCGATAATAGTCTACCTATTTTCAATTGAAAATATTTTTTCTGATGTTATTATGGATATTATCCAGGTGATTATAATATATGACTTATTTTTTGTGTGTGCAATAGTGTTTATCTCTATATCTTTGATTATATAACTCTATATATATAAAAATGAATTGCTGTTCGTTAGTCTCGCTAAACCTCGAGAACGGCTGAACCTATTTAGCTGATTTTAGTCTTGAAATAATCATGGAAGTCCAGGGAAGGTTTAAACGGTAAAAAAATGTAAAAAATCGTAAAGAAAATTTCTATTTAAACATGTAAAATAAAGACACTACAATGACACTTTGGTTGACATGACAACGTCTATCGGGTCCACTAGTAAATAAATAAATATGAGATTCCTGTCATTTAATAACTGGTTTCCTCGGAGTAATAATTAAGATAAGATACACTTTTTACAGATAAAAATTTCGCCAAACATAAAAACAAATCTAAAGACAACAGTAACACAAGTACCCAATAAGTCTCTTTAACTCCTTAACATCATCCCAGCTCTTAGTCGCAACGTCTGAGACTCTGAGAGTAAGAGAGAGGTTCAAACTCCATTGCACTCTGATAACTGCAGTTTGTCAATCGCCATCCTAATCCTACGGTTCCACTGGCTTACCCGATTCTTGGTAGATTTATTCTGATCTCGAATGTAATGGGTTTGGTGTTTGAATTAAACCTGGACATAAGCCTTTTATTTTTAATTACTAGCTATTTACTTATTAATAATTGTATTTACGATAAATTCGAATATAAGTTTGTTTGTTTGTTACGCCTTATTTCTGTAACTATTAAACCAGTTTTAATAACAATTGCAGACGAAAAATTAGGAGCCCAGATGATATAATGTAATATTTTTTATCGTCAAAAAATGTTTACTTACACGTAAATGTCCTTAGTTTTAATAGCTTATTTACAACGTTAAGAAAACTTTCTTTCTCTCTACGAAAGTCGTACTAAAGTCGTTCCACGGTCTCACAAGGTCAGCGCTGAACAGCAAACAAATCCGTACAAATATTATACCTACATGCGAAATTAACTCTATCTGTACGTTTATTACGTTAAGCCTAAGCCACTGAACATCTTTCCATGGATTCTGGTATGAAGATAGATAGGTACGATGCCGATGGATAACATATGTAATTATGAATAGTTTTTGGCGTAATAACCGACAACGCAGGTGGAACTACGCACAAATACTAGTTTAAAATAAAGCTTTTTTTTCTACAAATTTCGGATTTGGCCTAATTATACGTGAACTTTGAGAGAAGCTATTTAAAATCAGATCCACTTAATTTTTATTTATTTACATGATATTATCACGACCTTTCGTACCCTTGTTTTTGTAAACAGAATATAGAATTCTGTCCACAAAAATTAAAAGTTACTAAGTTGAAAGGCATGCGCGTAGTTCCTCCTTTTTGGTCGTAACCCACACCGTAATATTTAGCCGCGTGATTCACTGTTTGGGTATTTAGGAGCTATTTTATAAATTGTATTGATATCCTGTTAACTAGTTATGTGGGTAAATGCTTTCCCCTCTCTTGTGGGTACCTAAATATTTTGACCAGGTAGCTACATTCAGGACATAATTCAAGTGATTTTGTTGTACGGAAATACTTGTTTATCAAGTTCTGGAAAACCCCATGACGAGGAAATGTTCATGTCCTTTTTTTATTCGCGTGGCGTGTCGATGTTGAAAAATTGATTAACAAAATTTAATTACTTTTTTCACCTCTGTTTTCTCAGTGCTGTTATTATTTGCTGTGTTATTTAAAAAAATATTGATCAAATATAAAATAGAACCGTGGACGTTATTCTTTTGCTAATAATCCCTTCGTTTAAACGTTTTAATACATTATTATTGTCTATCACTGGTTTTATTTGAATTATAATACAATCCTATTTGAAACGCCGTCTTTATTTAGCTTATCTCGGACAGGAAATCGTCAAGTATACGAATGAAATTATTTACCTATCTATAATACCAATACTGTTAGGTAAATATGACTAAACGCTGTTATTACAAGACGTTTGATATGTACATATAAAGTGTTCGAATACTTCTTATACATAATTTGTAAAATCCCATCACTGTATCCCAATTTGCAAATAGTTATGTAATGAAACACAAAAACGGCTGTAAATATAACATGCATGTACCTAAATTAAAACAGCATCTGAGAGGAAATCATTTTTGGCTTATTGTTAGTCCAGATTTTCCAGAACATTTAATTAATTCCTTCAAACTCTACCAAACTTCCTGTGGCTCAATAGTTCGCCCGTCCAATAACGGATTATATGCAACATTAAATGGTCATCATATGCACGAAAAATATCCGAAATATGCACTAACAATGCAAAAAATATGCAAATGCATATAATTTTTACGGAAAAAATAGCAAAAATAGGTACAATTACGGATAAAATAGAAGTAAAAGGCACAATTTTCTTGAGTGGCGGCAAAAATACATACGTTATACATACATTTCGCGACGTACATCACGCGACGAAATTAGTGCCGACTAAAAAAAAAGGTCGTCAACCAAAACAATCCGAAGCGCGAGGCAAAAACGTCAAAAATATACATTTTACCCTTGATTTTAAGGTGAAAATATGCAATTAAAACCGACAACAATGGCTAAAATATGCAATTTTTCCAAGAAATCGCCGAAATATGCATTATTCCCAGAAAGTGACAGATATATGCAAATGCATATAATCCGGTTTCTAATAATAAGTATCACCTAACTAAGATAAGTACCGATAAAGGTATCAAATGTAGGTAAAAACGTCGAACACATTTACGTATGTCCTCTGAAGGGGCAATCGCAATGAGTTCGTTCACCGCATTCAAATCACGCTAATTGCCCTTGCAATTAACAGCGGTAGTGCTGTCGGAAACTATGTTAACCGATTTCGCTCAGAGGTAATGATCTCATAAACTCTCTACATGAAAACAATATTACGTATTGCTTACAGGTTGCAGTACTAACTGAATACGGTTTTAAAAGATTTGAAAAGACGAGAAAATATAACAATTTTCAGGAATGTAAATCTCAAGTCATTAAAAGGCATTTCATCTCATATTCTAAGCCTTTTTCGACCTAGATTTTGACAATACATCATATCATGTCACGACGTGACGTCATTTACAATCTAGGTGTATTTTGGACATACATAGAAGGTAACTCTACCTCACGCAATCATAGAGGAAAGGCCATTAAATGTTGAATAAATTATACCTAGTATAGGAATACTCTTGATTGAATTACGACCATCAAGCTTTGTGATAACAACAGGGCCATTTAACATTATTATCGTGGCACGGTGGAACCCAAAATACAAGGACCTCAGATACTTTATTTAACATATAAATTAAAAAAGAAGCAATGACTTTATTTACAAGCGATATCGATATAAAAGTCAAAGATATCACGATTACGATAACACGGGTAAAATAATAAATATTTATCTCCGTCGATCTGGTTAAAAAATAAATAAACTGACCAATCTACCTATACAATTTTATCTTTTTGCATTTTATGTTTTGATTTGATGTTTTTGTTTTCAAATAAAATGCGAGATATTTTAAATTTATATTTTGTATCGATGGATATTGAGGAATCGTATTTCACTTTGATTTGAAATTAACGCACGTACGTTAACAAATAAGAAAAGAAATAAAGATTTCAATATGCTCTTTGTCTGCGCAAACAGGAGTTTGAGATGACATTTACTATAGCTCCTGGGATGTTTGTCTAATAAAAGAAATCTCTTACAGCTATGACTTTTATGTGATTTAAAATAAAAAAGTTTCGGTTGATTTTTACACACGGATACACGAAGACAAAAGTCCCTTGTGTGCATTAAGCGATACATTTACACTACCTATTCCAAACAACGGTTTATTTTGTGACGCATAAAGTCACACCCGTAAACGACCTATTGTGACAAAAAGTCCTGTCTGTTCCACGTGTGCGTAAGTCAGGAACACTATTCTAGTTTCTTGTCAATGTTCTGGGGCCATATTATGATCGCTTAATTTCTTTCTTTCGCCAGCCTTTCAGCGGTCACGTGACAAACTGTTGTGCGTAAAAGGTATGTCACGTAACCGATAACCGGTACTGCCATAATACCATATAATCCGGCTCATGGATGATATTTTGGAGCAAACCATAAATAAAGCTTTACACCCCATAAGTTTTTCGATTAAAGTCTGACACTTGTCATTATAGCGTTTTAATTGAATGTTACCCTCGATACGTCGAAACGCGCCACTACTCGAAACACCAAACATTTCATGATCTACTTACTTTATTAATTCGAATGCCGTGTGTTAACATTTCCCGCCGAGTTGCCACATACTAATAAACATACTCCATAAACTCATATTATTACGTTCGTACGTATAATTCTATGGTTCCACTTTTACATTACCTCATTCTCATTAGCACAATAACTACATATTTGGAAGTTTTACATAAAAGCGCAAATCTTTTTTTGTGTTATTACCTACCTACTACAGAATAAATACGTAAGTTTCGTTATAAATGAGTTAGGTTTATTGAATTTTATTAGGCATTTTTTGATTTTTCTTTATTATTTTTCCTAAATTAGTCGTATCTATGATGCATTAGGTAAATATGTTATAATATGTACTTACGAGACATACCTACCTACTTAAATAGGTACAGACTTTGTTTACAAATTAAAAATTATCTTTAAATCTCGAGGGTATGTCTAATATTTTATTAAGGTTAATTCCGACTCTACTCTCAGAAATTTTGATTCTCAGAATCGATTATAAATTTCAAGAATCGATTCTTTTGAATAAGATTTTTTTCAAATAAAATTTTTGTTGTTTTTACATATGATATTTTTTCCATTTTTTTTTTCAAAATTTGTATTGTAATTTGTATTGTATTGTAATTTGTATTGTATTGTAATTTGTATTGTATTGTAATTTGTATTGTATTGTAATTTGTATTGTAATATTGAAGGAAACAACAAAAACAAACATGAGCCACATTCAAACACAATCTGTCTGTGGATGAATTTTCGGACTGATGAACTGATTTTACGAGGTTTTCGTGAGTAGATAAATGAATATAAATTAATATAGGGTTAAACGAATCAGTTATAGTTAGTCAATTATTTAAATGCATGAGATTTTATCCACACTTGCACAAAGATGACAAAAATTATATCATTTTAACACAAGTTGAAATTTAAACCCAAATACAATAGTATTTAATTCTAAATTTGAACTTCTAAAAAAATCTAGTTACGCGGTATTGCACGCGTAACGACGATATGTCATTACAAAATTTTTGTAAGTCAACTCGAATCAAACCGCGTGCGTTCATTATTACAAGAAACGCATTTATCTAATGCAAAATTATATATATATATATATTTTAACAAACAGAAATCAACGCGGACATAGCCGCAGGCTTGAACTAGGTAGTGATGTAAATTGATTAACACGCGCGAAGGTTGGGAAGGTCGATAGTAATTCACAGGATATGAATGAAATATATATAATGAACACCTGAATAATTCACCAGTGAATCACGCGATAGATTATTACGGCGTAGTTTCGAGTAAAAACATAAAAAAAACAACAAAATGCTTCTTAACAAATGTTAAACTACCTCTTGCAGCTTCACTCGCATTTAAGGCTACTCTAAAAAGAAAAAGTCCCATACAAAATGTAAAAAAAATTTTTCTTCATAATTTTTTTGTGAATCTTTTTCTTGTTATTGTTTTATTGATATTCTTTTATGTGAAGCCAAGAAAACCATACAAAATATATTCAACATAAAACAAACCAAAATATATTCCAGTTTTTGACTTATAAATGGCATAAATCATTGACTGACATAGCATTTTTATTATATAATAGAAAGATAGGATTGAATAAACAGGATTTTTAATACTTCTGTAAGAGGTTGATAATTTGAACTCCTTTTTTATTTAATAGGTACATCATCGCAACAATTACAAGTTGATTGACGCATCGACATTGCAATGAAAGTTGAAGAACTCAATATATTTTTTTTCTTGAAATAAGTTATTCAAACATCAATATTCCTATTCCAGTTTTAACTATGCAATTGACTTAAAAATGCTTCTGCTATATATGGCATCGCTTTGCAAAATCCTTTACCTTATTAAAAAAGAATCAAACCATTGTATTGTGCTAGACTTTTTTTGTTAAGTATTTATTATAATTCCATAAAAATATACAAGAATTTCTTTCAAAAGAAAATTACATGAGTAAGTTTGCCAAGCATGAGAAATTTTTTGTCTAACTTCCGCTACTAAAGAATATAAGAAGAAAACACAATCAAATAATACAGTTGTCAGTCACCAATATTCTGTTTTGAGTTTGGAAGGATTCATTCTGCCTCTTTAATTATAATGAAATCTAAAATAAATCTTGATTTTAACAACATAATGCCATTGTTTCCAGTGACAATATAGAAAATCGCATAATAATCATATGAAAAATCATTAAGATGTGTATCTAGAATTATTAATTATTTCATATCATTGTAAAAATTGGGCCTTCTACTATACACTTTGATCTGAGATGGTAGTGTAAAGATATTAACTTAAAACAATGACTCATGTGGCACATAAAATTTTTCATTAAATCTCTATATCGACGGTTGAAAGGCTATTTGATATAAGCACCATTTTTTTGACATTATATATTTTTATACATATTTGGAATCAGTAAATTGTTCTCTATCTAAATATGTATAAAAATATATATGTGTAAAAAATGGCACTTCGACCAAATAGCCTTTCAACCGTCGATATCATCATTAAAATTTTTAATAGTACCAACCTGTAAAAACTTTTTTAATAGTTACATTAGGGCTAACTTTTTAAATGCTATTTGGTTTTTACTTTTAGCCAACTACCTTTGAAGGAGAATAATGTTATGAGACCCATTGTAGCTTAAAAGCCTTGGCCAACTTTGTAGTATAAAATGTCAATAAATGGGTATTTCTCCTTGGAGTGTCATCTCCCTGGAGTGGCTTTGAAACATCAACAAAAAGTACAGTTACAGGTGTCAGTGACGACATTATTTCTGCTATTTCCAGCACTGACTGACATTCAGGTACTTAATATTGTTGTAATGTGAAAAATATGTTATTTTTTTATAGGATAGGTAGCAAACGAGCTGACAGATCACCTGATGGTAAGTGAATGCTGCCGCCCATGGACATTTGCAACACCAGACGAGCTACAAAATGCGTTGCCTTTTAAAAGGCCTTTGTGTGTGTTTGAAAACTTATTAAAAGATGGACTAGATGAGCTTAGACATAATATATAAAAAAAACAATCTTCTGTAAATTGAAACTCCCTACTGAACATTCAATGACCACATTAATTACATAACTTTTAAGATTTTAATTGATTATATGAATAACATTTACTCATTTAAATATGATAAAAAAATGTGTTATTTTTAACAAATATTTTTTTTATAAAATCACAGAATCAAATGACTGTAATATGGTTTTTCAGAAGTTATTTTGACCATACTAGAGACGTAAGTAACTTGAAATATTTGATATAATATATATCAAAGTTACTATCAAGAACTGTTTAATGCAAGTAGTTTTATAGGAAGAAAGTCTTACTATAAAAACTTTATGTTTCAACATTCAAATTATATATCTCATTCATTCAATAAATCGCAAATATGAAACACTATCTGGTAGTCGATTTCGTATCAGACATTTCAAGACAACTTTGTTTTTTAATAACAGAAATAAGACTTATAAGAACATATTCACATATAAAGAAGATTATTACCGACGTGACTGGCCGATAAGCTCACAAAGTCCATCTTTAGGGGTCAATACTCATGTAGAACACAGTATTATCGCCAATATGAACGTAAATACTACTGATATGAGCACTTACCGAAAATGGCTTCAAACATCCAATTCCTATCGACTGAACACTCAACACTTAGCGCTCTATATTAAACGGAACGTGAGATTTGTTTTTACGGCAACAGTTTCCCGTATGAATGCACTTTCCAACAGCTTTTACTATCACACGGCCCCTACTATACGCAAGTAGTACAAGCATGAAAAATACTTGATGACTGACGTACGTACTCTACGCACTGGGAGCGGTCGGAATGTAATCGCCGGTGCACACAAGCGGCTATCAATGCATCCAATGCACTCATATAGCGTAAAATAATGTCACTCAATTCAATCCATTTATAACGATTTTAACACAAACCACTAAAAAATTTAATACACGACAACGAAGCGAAATCTATCGTTGCCCCTCCTCCCTTCACCGTGAAATAATCATAGACAATGAATTTTTTTTCTAATGACAAATGCAATGGATATCAAAATTTAAATATCTATCACTATTGAATATTGTTGTATCTAATAATCGAATAGAAACACGTACTGGTGATTATTATGGTATTGATTATTTTTTATGTCTTTTTTGTTTACATCACTTGTCTATTTCGGGCCATTACTTTTCATAAGTTTTTTTAAGAAGTCCTCATTGCTTCAGAAATATAGAAAATTTGTTTATTTTTTAATGTCTTGCGAATAATAACTATTTAAAATTTCGAAGTTAAGATACTGAAAATGACGCAAAGGTACCCAAATATTTCACTTTAACAGCCACAAAAAAGGTAAATCTCTGACTACTGGTAACACTTGTTAAATATCTTTGGTTTCAAGAATGACATTAATAAACGTCATAAAATTATCTTCCCATTATTTACGAAAATATCTAATAACATTTTATTTATTTTAAAATAAAATGTATCTACTGTTTTTTATAAAACGTAAATAGATTATTTTCAATGACAAATATAAAATACACAGGATACAGTTCCTTATTTTTAAAGTGGCCATATTGAATTAATTAGATAACTATTTAAAATTTAGGCAGCATAGACAACTGCATCGTTTGTAAAAAATGTATTGAATAAAAAATATTTCATATAACATCTTATAATTAGATATAATTTACTTATGAGAATTAATATAAAAACGTGTTTATTTTATATCTATTTATATCTCTATATTAAATTTTATTGTTAGACGTTCGGATACTCGTTAGACATGTACATATATAAAATTATAAATATTATCTACCTATTTATTGCTGTATCTATAATAGACTTATTAACTAGATAACATTAAGTGATTAATATCATATTATAATAATCCTTTTATTTAACTTTGTTTCTACTGTGTATAGTAAAATTAAAATTATTTATCTATCTACTGTTATCAACGCATTGAAATATATCTATCAGATAATAAAATGTTGTTTTGTATAATTCAATAACACGACAATCTACAATTATCAAATTATGTTCTATATTCGATTTATTTTTCTATAGCGATACATAAAATGTTATTTAAGGCCTTATTAAATTTTTTAAAAAATATTAAAATACAAACAATCCAAAAACTCTTCTATGTCTTTTAGTAATTCGAAATATCTTAACATTATAATACGAATTGCATCTTGAATTTCTTCTTTAATATTAAATACTCTAATATAAACAAAATAAGTGTAATAATTTTCATAATCAATTTTGACAAATAAAATAAAAAACAATATTGATTTAAAAAGTAGTATCGTTTGCCGGTGCGCGTTATCGAACGAATATCTCACTGTTCTCGCACTTTTGTTGTTTTTGTGTAGAAAAGGAAATTTGTGAGTGAGAAGTATCCATCCCATGTGTATTGGTGTACATATATTATGTATGTTGTGTTGTGTGTGCGTGGTGATTTGTGTTATATGCTGATAGAAAGAAATTAATAAATGAGTATATTTTAACGATGAAGTTTACATAAATGTGAAGAATCACCGTGTTTTGTGTTATCAAGTGCTAGAAAATCCGTCAGGAGGCGGTAATCATGTACGTTTATTCGCTATTTGTGGATTCTGGATCTCGTCTCGTCGATGTACCATAAACAAAAATGTCAGCGATCCCGATTTTTTGTTTCTCGCTGCATACCCCTCGTTATACCTTAATTAGATCACACGAATGATATAAATTAATGTTAGACGCTTTCTCTGAAGGTGTCGTCTCGGTCAAACGGCGTGCTTTAAGTATAAAATCGGCCATAATAAACGTGCGTTAAGTGTGCTTCGCGCCTGTCTACACCCGATCTATCTCATTGTTTATGTATGGAGAGTAAACCTGGAATTTTTATTGCGTTTCTCGGTGAAGTTTAGTTTTAATTGAATATCTGGATATAATCGACGTTTGTGACGGCCGGTCGTGGTAGAGGGGCCGCGGGCGCCGCGAGCGTCTTCGCGACCGCCAAGGTTCTTTAAGATCTCTATTTATAATAATCTCTCGATCGCTTGCTGCAGCATAATGACATTCTTGTAATGAAGTGCCGTTCCGTGGATTTGTGGGACATGTGCCAATTATTGCGCCCGTGACGAAAGACCCGCGGAACATTTCGTATTTGTATGTATACAAATTTTTAATAGTTCTGTTTACTTGTGCACATGAATGGTGATCACTTGTTAGTCGTGAAACGTTTTTAACATTTCTTGGAAGTTATAGTCGTTTTAGAACACATATTTTGATTATTTTGACAGTATCTATTATAATGTAGATGTTCATAAGGAATAGAATCAAGCTTGAATACTAAAAGTGCTTGCTATAGTACTCATGCCCATATGTTTATAGATGACAATAGAATTATTTGTAAATAATAGGTTCATTGAATTTGATTTAACGTAATATTTGACTTAATAATTATTTGCAAGTTAATTACTTGCAAAACTATAAAAAATACCGTACAAATAGTGTATTTAATTTTTTTAACTCATTCATTTAATGTTAGTTTATATAACTTTTAATCTTAGACTAAGAGACGGATGAAAGATAATTTAACTAAAAAGATGTTTAACATAAATAAAATCAATTGAATATTTCCCTATAGTAGTACAGAAGAATCTAAAATCCTAACAATAAACAGTAGGTCATAATAAACCACAACAACGATGATTTTCTGAAAAAATAGCATAATAGTTCATTTTACATACAAATAATAAATACAAACAGCATTATATTCTGGTTAGTAAAAAAAAACTATCTGGAATACAATTAAAAATAAGTATTATGTTTATTTGAAACTGTCCAGTATAAAAAATGCTATTCCGCACAACAAACAAAAAGATTTCCTATTCCTTTTAGACAGTTTTAGCTTTAATACATACCTAGATTCATATTTAAATTAGTTAAAAATAAACTTTCTTATTCTAAATAATTAAAAACGAATTATTTTTCCACTATTAGCGATTTTACCCAGTGTTTAAATAGTTCATATTACGAAATTTAAGAAAATAGTTTCAAACAAATAATGGTAGCTATGTGTTTGATTTCAAAAATGTATTTAATAAATTTATTATTAAAAGTAACTGATTAAATATTCTATAGAAAATGAAAATATTACTTTAAAAAGTAAAAACTACTTTTTTATAATTAAATGTAATTAAAAATATATATGTATACAATAATAATCAAATAGCTAATAATCAAAAAGTTCAATGACAAAAGGAATATGAAATGCATTACAAAATTCTAATTCTTAAATAATAAAACATTTTAATTATAATTAAAACCAACATATCAGTTAGTTTTCTTTTCAATTAAAATATAATTGTTCATATCCTCATAAGCACTAGACTTCGGGCTGTTACGTCAAGTGAAAGAATTCTTACTTATTTACGTTTCCAATTATTCTTTAACTAAAATAATTAATTTTATAATTTTTATGTATAAATACTGCTAAAATTATAAAATAGTACTGAACTTTACAAAAATTACAAAAAATTCTTACTAACATCAAATTATTTTTACAATATTTGTGTTTACAAATGAACTAAACAAATTTTATATTTTGGAAAAATGTAAATTTTCTTTAATTTTTATTTGACATATGAAAATCAACATTTTTTTGTTTGTACATATTTTATGCGCTGACATGCTACTCATTGGGTTGACACTCCCCAGAATGATATTATAAGCAATATTTACATGAATAAAACCATAGCAAAAAGTTTGTTAATAACATCATTAAAAAAATTTCATTTAAAAGTTTACTGAAAAGTAGAAAATTAACATTTAATTTTTATGTTTTGAATCAAAGGAAATGTATTATGGGTTGACACTTTATTAATTTAATTAATTAATTTAATTTATTAATTAAAAAAATATATATTTATCACTCTTATTTGGTAACAGTGATTTATCACCTATTATAACCCCAGTTTTATACTAAATTAAACAAAAAAAATTGTAATATATGCAAAAAATCGTGAAAGACATTAAGCAAATGAGTTTCAGTAATAATAAAATGGTATAATATTGCAATTGTGATTTTATCCACTTTATAAAATGAAGCAAACAAAAAACACAATATGTAAAAACTTTTTTGATTCTAATTCAAATTGGGTAAGTGCTAACTAAAAATAGTGTTAATATTATATTCAGTGTATGATACAGTCGTAAATGTAGTTTAATAGACACTTAAAACTATTTATATAACATAATATAATATGTAATTTTGTGATAATAAAAGAGAAGAATGATGTTGTTAATCTCACAATCTCACATAAACTTGTTCATCTTTATGTTACAAAGGAAAAAACATACATAATATGTGTTGAAAAATAATGAGTTCCGATATGAGAATATACTTTAACATAAAAATTAAACAACATATTTCTTGCAAATTAACTTAAACGGCATACTAAAAATTAAAACATTTAAAAGTTCATCACAAGAATTCACATTCTATAATGTAACAGGCTGATATGAAATATTATATTTTAATTAAACCTATAAAATTCCAAGACTTCAATTAATTATGAAGAATTTCGTGTTAAAATAAAGAAGTCCATACATTATGATTATACAGAAAATAATCAAATTTGAAACAATATACTTTTGAAATTAATAAATTATACCTAGTTTTACTTACTTTTGCAATGAACTGAAATGTACATAATAATACTTAAAATATTTAGAAGTTCATTACAACAAGAATTCACATTCTATACTAAAAAAGACTTACATGAATATTCATTTAATTAAACCAATAAAAATTCCAGGACTTCAATTAATTAGGAAGAATTTCATGTTACAATAAAAAAAGTGCATTCATATGCATTTAAAGTATTAAATTAAAAAAAGAATATACCTTTTAAATTAATAATATATACCAAGTATGATATAATATTATTTTTTTGCAAATGAACTAAAATGTTGTACAAATTAATACCCGATTAAAACATTTGGATCTAGAAGTTCATCATAAGAATTCACATTTAATACTAAAATAGGCTTGCATGAATATTAATTTAATTAAACCAATAAAAATTCCAGGACTTCTAATGAATTATAGAGAATTCTAGATTATTTTTTAATTTCATGTTTATTTGTTTTTCTTTTTGATAATTTGACAAACCAGAGATTCAAACTTCCTCCTGCTAAAATGTTGTTATTAGCATACAGATTGTTCCTATAATCAGCGAGACTTTATTAATGTTTGTGTTTGTTATTATGAGGCTTTTATTACACAGTCAAGTTGGCGAAGGCACGTAGGGGAATGATCAAGGAGAAGGACAAGGGCGGGGGAGCCCGCCTCAAAGACGAACCCAATGATCCCGCCGAACCTGGTATTTATCATGATTATTTATTGCACGAGGTATTTCCCAGTATGGTGCATGAACAAATATTTTTTTAGACAACATTTTATTACTTTTAATTTGTTATTTGTTTACTGTAAGGTGGTTTTCCACTGAGAGTACTCATTAGTAATGTAACAATTCTCTGATGATCTTAAAATTTTACTAGTAAGGGAGAACTGAGTATGGGCACAATTTGTAATAATATTTTTGTTGTTACTGGGTAATGTTTTAATGTTCAAATGTAATATTTTTTTTACTCTGGGGCTTGATCTATAATTGACTATGAAAAACTTCAAAATACTCAATTTGACTTCTTCATCAGACATAACAGATTCAAAATCAAATCTTGGATTGTTACATTAGAAGTGCTCCTAATGAGAGACCACCATAAAAGAAACTTAATTTTTAGTATATAAAAAAAAAATAGTTAATTATACCAAAATATATCTTCACTACTCCGTATTTATTTATCATCATAATATAACTTATCACCAAAACATTCATCACATTTCTTACATTTTCCTAGGTCACGGTTCCCGTCCACCATCAGCGTCGCTGCCCACACCAGCGGCTCTGAAGAAGGAGCCGGACGAACCGGCGCACAGGGTCAAGATGGAGCCCCACAGCCAAGGCGGCGAGGACTCCAGCGCCGACCTCGGCGTCGACGGCATTAAGACTGAAATTGACGGCCTCATGGATAGCGATGGTAAGTTGAAAGATAAATTCGAAATTTCTTCATTGAGAAATGTATTTAAATCTGTTAAGGCGTTCTAGAGATGATCAGAAATATGTATGACATACAAGCAAACACATACAAACAAACAACTCTTATTCTGAACGGTTACACACAAGTTATTCCGTCCCGTTGTAGTTAAAATATTAGTTTTGAAAGTCTTGCCTGGAATTTAGGTATAGCAGGACATAAGTCTTTACTTCTCGTCTCTTGCTTTTCTACCAAATAAGCTTGTGTTTTAGGTTTTAAGATGGGCAAAAATTCCGAAATATTTTATGTAATCTATCTATCTACCATTTTAAAATGATTGTAGTGCACACATTAGGATCTTTCATATTATAATAAAGTTTAGGTCAATGCTATTAAAGGCTGTAGAATATATTTAAACGTTGTAATGTCTACATTTTGATATGTTTATCTATAGACTGACAAATTTATAAATAAATAATATGTGTCAAAACCCACATACCTATTATGATTATCAAAAAAAGCAACCATAACCTAATGGCATTTAAAATGGTAAATCCATAAAGAGTGAATTCTTACAAATGAAGTTAAATTGATGCATTGTGCATTTAAACTGAAAATAATGACTTCACGGGGACTGAAAATCCATCACTTAATGGCTAGTGTGAAAAGCGGAAAAACCCACTACCAATATTACAATAATTACAATAATTTCAAACACGAGGCAGGTGGCGACAATCAATAAACACTGGAAGAGTAAGAGGGTTACTTTCTTATGAAAAATAGTCGTAAATTAAAAACATTAACAAGTAATCACTATAATTTAACATGTTAGGTAGAAAAGTTTCGTTTTTTGGGAGTTTAAATCTTAGGGACCGTTCAAGTATTACGTAAGCAGACTTCTTACAATAATGAATCCAACCCCCTCCCCCTGGTCAGCGAAAATAAGCAATTTTGTCAGCAAAATTATCTAAAATAAGCAAAGCAAAGACCCCTACTCCCCCAATGATGCTTACGTAATATTTAATCGGCCCTACGCATTTTAATAAACAGTTTCTCACAGATGCCATTAGGTATATGAAGATTTGTTCATATTATATTTTTGTTATGTTTACTATCAGATAATTATTACAAAATTTAATAGCAGGTAAAATCCCGCTGCAAGCGACTGATAGTCGGCATTGATACCGTACAGATAAAAATGCATTGCTATTACCACAATGTATTTATAACTGACTTTATTACTTTAGCCTTAAGAACTTAAGTAACATTGTATATTAAACGCTAACCTACGACCAAAGAAGGAGCTAACGACTTCTAATAATTGCTTTCATTTTCTTAATACATTTAAATAGGTACTAGAATATTGAAGTTGACGTATTTCAGCCTATATGATCGCTAAGTGCAGTAATTAATTAATAGGTAATTTAAACTGTTATAATAATTTTAAGTTTAGCACAAGTTGCATATAGTAATGAAGGTCACAGGTTATTTATTGGGTGTCTATAGGACAAGATTTCGTTAACTGCTTGGGGGTCAACTATATAAAACATTTGCAAACAATGATATAGCCAAAATATGTGCTATTGGAATGTATATAAGAGAAATGATGATGAAATAACTGTAATATAGTCTTATAAAGGGAAGACAAGTGATGCATATACATAGGCGTTATTCATTGATTGAAACCGAACCGTCTTCGGAAAGATTTTAAGTTCTATGCACATCGCTCGTAAGTAGTATTTAACGCGCCCTGGGCGAGATTCTAGGACTGCGCTCTTTAACCCAATAATGAGGAACACAAGCATATCCGGGGATGTTTTTTTAGGTTTCTGTTCTGTTTTAGTATTTTTGCCACCATGTGACGACAGTGTTGGCTCAGTGGACGCTGCAACTGCCTAAAGTGCTAATGGCCGCGCGTCCGAAACCCGCTCATGACAGATATCTTCACCTATCTATTGGAAATGATACGAATACTTATGTCGTGTGTGTTTCCGGACCCCTGACAGAAGATCCAATGATCTTACTGAGGGCCGTTGAATCTTTAGCTCCTGTGCCTAAGCACCGCTCCCACCGCCTTATTTAAAGCACTGTCAACATTGTTATAATTAAAGGAAAAAAAAAATAATTTCCTCTCTTTCAAGGTGACCCCACAAAATCCCCGCAATGTGAACTCGGCGGTCCTGGATCTCTCAAGTCGGAACGGCTCTCTTCTGACTCAAATGATATAATTGATCCTCAAACTGGTCTCAGAGGTTCCACAGGGAATCTCCAGGTAAGTGAAGTAAAATCATTTTTGTAATGTCTGGTTTAGTCTAAAGATTTCTTTCATTTTATTTGACATCAAACATAACGTCGTTTAAGTTCTAACACCGCGTAAGTCATTTTATAGCTGTTTTGAGATTTTAATACCATATGCTAAACAACAAAAAAGCCCATCGCTTAAGAAATCAAAAACAAAAAACATTGAATAAAAACTGTCATATTGAGTGTTCTATCATACTAGTTCCATACTGGCTTCAAACTAACGCGCGCGATTTTGCGCTCTCCTGAAAAGTTGATATTTCTGACTTACGCGGTGTTAGAACTTAAACGACTATAAATATTGTGATATAAAACTGTAGCATTAGATATGCTGTAAACCATCCTATCTCCTGAGTAAAATCACTTAAGAATCCTTTCATAATATTTACTACCCTTACTAATACATTCCATTGCAAAATGAAATACCTACCAAAATATACCAAAATAATTAATCGTATGAAACATATTTTTTCTTTGTCTCGAAAAGCTGTTAAATTCCTGTGGGAAACTCAAATATCTGAACGCAAGACCTAAATGTCTTAATTGTCGCAGTGAATCAAGGCCTAGTAATTAAACTCGGGAATTCCTCCTTATATGTAGACCATTATTAGATGACACATTTGTAATTAAATCTCTTTGCTTTATCAGGATGGTAATCAAAACTGCCGCAATCCGAACGGCCCTGAGAACATGGGATCGTGTCGCATGGGCAATTCGGGCCCCATGGGACCGGGCGTGTCCATGGGCCCCATGTCGAGCGAGGCCCAGTCCTTGCCGTCGAACGTCATCAGCAAACAGTCTGGGAGCATGGAGGTAACATTAAGAATATGTATTTAATTTTGTGGATGAGGAAAAATTGATTCTATATAAAGTTAAGTTTATTGATGTTTTGCTCTATATTTTTAGGTTCATGAATAATAAAACTGAAAAGAATAGTTCATTATTTTGTTAACTTTGACCTTCGTCATTTTATTTCATTTTAGTTTTTACTGAGAAAGTTTGTCATGCAGTTATTTTTATTTTTCCGACGGATAAGAAGGCAGGTTTTCTGGTCTATGTGTGTAGGTATTAGGGTATCTATGTATGTATGTTCCATTTTTAGCATTTGTTACAGCTTAAACGATTTTTATATGTGAGGTAATTTATACTACTGCAGAGTGTGGTACTCTTTGGGTAAAACTTCATCATAATTATTTGATATTAATCATGCTTTAAAAATAACTTTTACTTATTTTATAATACAAATTAAAAATCGACATTATTCAAATTAACAAGTTAATTGGCTATTAATTTTGACTCGATACAAAACGAAGGTGAGACACACGTCGTAGGATCCAAGTGAGGCAATAAACACATGTTTCAATTGTTTTGTTTTGTAAACGCAATGACACGTAATTGCGTAGGCAACGAATAGTCCTTACGATTTCACTTTTCAAAATCTTGGTTGAATTCTCAGTATTTACTGAGTTGGTTGTGATTGTGATGGACCGGCTAAATGATATTCACGAGGTATAAACAGATTTGTTTTTTTTTTTCGGCATTTTTATTTTTAATCTGTGGAAAAAGGATATCGTCGATATAAAAACAATTTTGCCGAAAGGTTATGAAATTATTTTAGTAATTTTAAATTATACTTGAAACTAATGTTTCTTTATTGACTTCTCTATTGCTCCAATAGTGATTAGTTTTTTTTTTGTCGAAAATCTTCTTGCCGGTCTTTTCCATCTTTTTAATTTAGGTTCAATGTTGGGAACTTTGAAGTCAAAATTAAAACCTCTAACATATTATATAGATTTGGTCCTCTAGTACAAGTTTCGATCGATATTTCCTTGACTTATGTTGGTTACATTTATCTACTAGCTCAACCTCTAGCAAAATTTAGACAAAAGTATGAAAGGATCCAAAAATTTGTACTTGTACTAACCTAGTCGCCGTATCAGTTATACGAGTTTTAATTTTATATTATTCAGCTTAATTCAAATATAAAAAAAGTACGATTACAAACGGTTCCTCTCGTGTCCTCCCAGCAGCAGAGTCAAATCTTCGTGTTCTCGACGCTGCTGGCGAACAAAGGCGCCGAGGCCGTCATTTCAGGGCAGCACCACTCCATCATAGCCTACCACTGCGCGCAGCCCGGTACTAAGAAATATCTCGAGGTGAGATTGTTTTTAATTTTTAATAGTTTTTGTGCTATATGTTCTTGAAATTCTGTTGAGGTTTTCGACTGAACTTTTTGTGACTTAGCATAAATTTTACGTAATATTTTGTTTTTAAATATAATGTAAATGAGTATGTAATTTAATTAAAAAATAAAATAGAAAATTAGTTTAAAATATTAATGTTTTGGTTATAGAAACATCCACTAAAAATGGGCCAATTTAATAAACAAAACCCCGCACAATGGCTTAACAATCTCGCTATGGCTAAAAACCGAGGCGGTATGCGCGGTGGACCGAATATGATGGGTGGACCAAACCAAATGGGTCACATGATGGGCGGGCCTATGGGACCGAATATGGGTCCGATGGGGCACGGCGGTATGGGTCACATGGGGCCTAATATGATGGGGCCCAATCGTATGGGCGGTCCCGGGAATCAAATGATGATGATGAAAGGCGGGCCTGGACAAATGGGGCAAATGGGTCCGGGCATGGGTCCGATGGATGGGTTTCCAGGGGGCACCCCGTCCTGTGGTGTCATGGACGGCCTCGGTGCTGATGGTGAAATGCCCTGGGACACCGTGAGTATTTATCTACAACTTGTATACTATTATTTATTCTATATAATTAAAATAATCTCACAATAAAAAAATGACATTTCTTATCAATCAATAATTTATAGCTCTTCAAATTTTGTCTAATTTTGTATTTGATCACATGAATACGATTATAGCATAACACTCGATTAACAAATTAGCTATAACAACTTAATTTGTTCTTTAAAATACTATAATCTATTACAGAAAAACCCCTCCGTAATGTCGAACGGCATGGCTAACGGTCCTACGCAGATGCCGCCCTGCTCCGAAGCGGGTGGCGACAATAATTCCGGCGACAACAACATGTCCTGCCAGCCCGGCCCAAAAGGTGAATATCAGTGTTTACTATAAAAATTAGAAGACAGTAATGTCTTTACGAGATAGTAAATATTCTAATAGTAAGTAACCAATTTCGCGGTTCTTTTATTTCGCGTTTTCACTATTCGCGACTTTTTATGAAATAAGAGGACATATATTCCAATATACTTTCTAGAAATCTATCACCTATATTTGAATAAATATTGCCATTCCTTACTCATGGATTCTTTTTTCACAATCGACTTATACAACTGCGAAGCAGCTTTGTACTGTTTAGGATTTGTTGACCTCTGTTATTTCTACAACGAATTGTTATGTCAACAGGGCCTTATACAGCCAATGTTAGTGTTGAAGAATGTTTTTCCATGTTCAGCTCCAGTCTCGTCCGCAGGTGTCAAGATCCCCGACGAGAACCTCACGCCGCAGCAGCGCGCCCATCGCGAGGAACAACTCGCCACCATCCGCAAGATGCAGCAGATCCTCTTCCCCGAGAGCGGCAACCCCAACCAGCCCGGCGACGGGTCCCAACCACCCCCCGACATCAACCCCCCCAACTCCACAGCCAACATGAACATGCCCTACCCCCCCATGTCGGCGCACGGACCTATGTCAGGGCCCAACGGACCCATGGTCTCCATGCCCAGCAGTATGAACAGCGGACCCAACTGCACGATGTCCGGACCGATGGGCCCGAACGGACCCATGGGACCTGGACCGATGGGGCCCGGTGGGCCGATGGGTCCCAACGGACCCATGGGCGGGCCGATGGGCAATATGGGCGGACCGGGAATGGGAATGGGCGGTCATGGATCTATGGGGCCTAATGGGATGATGGGACCGAATGGGCCAATGATGCCGGGGATGGGGCCTAATGGACCGATGGGACCGAATGGTCCAATGGGGCCGATGGGCCCGTGTGGTATGAAAGGTATCAGGGGTGCGTGTGGAGGTTCGGATATGAAGTCGGGAATGTGTACAGATATGCATATGGGTAGAGGATGCGGGGGACCTATGGGTGTAAGTAATATTAACTATACTCCCAATTCTAACTACATTAAAATATGAATATTTATGTATGTATTCTTTTTTCAGCGTATGCCGAATCCTATGGGTGGTATGGGCGGCCCTAAACCTTGTATGATGGGTGGACCGCACATGGGGCCTCGAATGATGCCCGGACCAAATCTCAATTCAATGAATGGTATGTAATGTAATGATTGTCTTTATATAAATATTCAATATCAGTATTTCTCATCTAGCACCTAAACAACTGGACTAATTTAGATAAATACATTGAATTCTTGGATATGACACGAATTTCGCTGTTTGGAAATTGTAATTCGCTGTCGCTATTACCAGAACGCGTGCTATTTTGTGCTATTTTTTTTGCACATTGAGCGTTTTCGATCTTTTAGCGTAACATATGTAAGTGTCAATAAAAGAAGCTTGTTTCCAGGCGGTATAATGATGGAGGGCGGCATGATGGGCGGCATGGTGCACGGCGACTGCGGGCCCGACCACCACATGGCCGTCAACGGACCCATGTGCGACGAGTACGGGCGCGGCAGGAACGTGAGTGGTTGATTGGCTTAATGTTTTAGTTCTGTAATTAAAAATTATTGTATCGAATAAAATTTTGCGAGGATCTTCTGTCACACAATTAGAGATTTATTGAACTCATTTCAATTATGATGGCTTTGCTGATATAAAATTTCTGTTATTTACCAGGCAATTTTCTTAATTATTAATAACAGTAAGGGAGGGATGCGCTTGTTCCGAAATCAATGTGAATAATACGATTTATATCGACATATATTGCCATGTGGACCTAAGTTCAAAATGTTACTACTTTTGTTACTAGTACTTTATGTTATTATTACAACTTAAGGCAAAGTTCTCAAGGTTTTGATTAGTATTGGCGCAAGTTTTGACATTTTAAATACCTGTGTCTGATCTATGACTGTCAGTAATCTCTCGGTCTTTGGTTTGCTCTCACTCAAACAACTTACAATTTACTTGGTCATCACGCTCCTGTGAGCGTCACTAACCTTACGGTGATAGTACTCTTTAATAACATTTGAGCGCTGATAACCGTGTTCATGCAGCAGATGGGCCCCGGCGACCCCGGCGGGCTGGGCCCCGGGCTGGGCATGGGGATGGGCGCGCACAAGCCGGCGCGCAGCCCCAAGTCGCCGCCCGCAGACATCGACTGGCAGAAGCTGCACCACCAGTTCTTCGACGACAACAAGAATATGGACGGCGAGCTGGGTGAGTGGAGTACACTGACAGCTGTGTAGGGTTGACTGGTGATTAGTGGATGTTGTTGGTGGGTCTATCCGGGGTTAAAGGGTATTTGAATTGTGATGTGTTAACTAGTTACAATTTTCATGACTTTTTGTTTTTGCACTAGCGTATAAAACGTTTATTATATTTTTAACGTATCAAATTAATTATTCTATGTTACCTGTTTAGACCAGTATAGATCTCTTTAAAAATGACAAAATGAGAAAGAATTTATTTTTCCTTTCATATTTTTCATATTCTCTACCATTTGGAATAGGTTTCATTCTACTATAATTTTTTTTTTCCAAAACCTATTTGCACTGGTCTAGTTGTTACAGTTTTATGATACTAATCACTAAATACAATTTATCCAGGTACACAAGTAAAGTCTCCGTGTTCTGAACGCGGCGGGTGTCTACCGCCTCCGCCTTATGGTGCCTCGCCTCTACACCGCTCAGCCTCTGTGCCTATAGGTTAGTTGTGCTATTATTAGTCCGTAAAATAAATAAGTACATACCTGTTTTTGCCGTTGTATCTTCTCTTATGATTATTTAAAATAAACTCAGTAATCAATGGAAAGTAGTATGTAAGTACGAACGAAACAGCGAGCAATTAAAGTAGTAAGGAAACATATCTATACAACATGAACTATTTAGGGGGAGGGGAAGTTCTTTAAAATACTATGCTAAGTTATAAGGATGTGTAGAGGGTCTACATGTTTGAGACAGAGATGTAGATTTATAGTCGATACCAAAAAAAAATTGTTACTATTACTAATATTCATATTTGGATACACGGATGGTAATCGAGGGAGGAGAGAAGGTCAAACACTCTTAAAGAAATTGATGTAGTATGGGTACCTTCCCTAATATTTTAAACAATGTTGTAATAATGTTGTAAAGCAAAGTTCAATAATTACATGAAGCGTTCTAAGAAATTTTCGGAAAAAAAATAACATGATATAAGCCGAAACACCCCCCTGTCTTTCGCACTAAATTTACATGACTATCTGTCTCCCAAAACATTGAATGTTACAATTAATAATGTACACCTTTCTCCCCAGCGACCCAGTCCCCATCCCAAGGCGCGGTGATGCCGATGTCGGCCGAAGCCTCCCGCGCCGGCTCCGCGCTCAGCAGCCCCGCGCATTGCAAGCAGAAGTCCGACGCGCCCGGTTAGTATTCGCTTTATTGAGTATGTTTGCACACACATACACACGCGTGTGATATGCCACATTACATGGATGTAGAGAGATAGGACTGATTTACATTTCAAGCCGTTCAGTGTAATCCGTGCGCGTTTAAGATAGGTTACACTTCATAGATATAGAGATACAGGACTGTGCGCACGCGTATATGATATGTTACATGGATATAAAAAGATGGGACCGTTGTAAACACACATACATATATGACATGTTATACTATGTAGATGTAGAGTCATAGGATTGATGTACACATGTCCATATGCTATGGTATGATACATAGATATTGAGAGACAAGATATGGAGGTAGAGTTGGAAGTAGGAATCAAATCTAATAAAAAAAGCATTAAATAAATATTAACATTATACTAAACTAAAACTTGAACAATTAAAGCAATATCTTGTAATAAAGCAAAGAAAGTCCTCACGTTAAAAAATGAAATCATAAAGTGTGCCGACGTAGCATTAGGTTGCCTTTGACTAAAGTACCTCTCGAACGTGGTTTTCTATTTGTATGCAGATCGAATTTTTGCTGAATGAATAGTAAAATTTGTAAACAGTTGATTTGCAAATTAATGACCTCTGCCTTGACAATATCAAATTTAATTGGAATTAACGAAGCAAATGTTCATAAGTAACCAAAAGTATTTTGTTAGAATTCTTTCACACGCCACCAAATACTAAAAGTACAACACACATACATTTACAATAAAAAGTAGAAGCCATAGACGTAGAAATGCATGTTGTTATTTTATCTGTGTTAGACATTTTCCCAACCACAATGTTTTATTATTTCTTTATTTTTTAATTATCATTGAGTTTGGTTTGAAATGCACTTTATTTTAATTTTTTTTCTGTAGTTGTAATGCGTATTTTTTGTTTTCCCCCCTCCCCCGCAAAACGCTTGACCGCTTGAAATCCCAACGTGTGATGAAATAACAACGTCAAATCGTTAAAACGTAAACACCGATACGCGATAATGGACTGAACACATGACAACGTTGGCCATTTGGAACGTTGGACGAAACGTTGGCCGTATAAAGAGATATTAGAGAAATTGGACGATGGCGTGTTTGTCCGAACGCTCCAATGTTTGGCGGCGCAGCAACAGAAGAACCAACAGGGCGGCTCGCACTCGAAGGAACCGAGTTTGATGCCCGTGCCGTCGCCGCAACAAATATCATATCTCAACCAGTTCGAAGGTAACTAGATTAATATGTCGTTGAAGGAAATAATTGAACAAAAATTTGGGCTATTTATTTGGGTGGGTTCAAAAAATTATCAAATTATTTTCGTTCACGGCTAAGTTTGTGCTAAGAAGACGCTTTTTTGTGTTTTTGTTGAGTTAATGTTCGAAAAGATGACCAAATTACAACAACCTAAAATAATTTACTCGATTTTGTGTCATAAATATTTGGTCGTCTTTTATATCACCAATATCAACTTTTGACTTTTAAAATTTTTGACCTAATCAAAAGTTGATATTACGTTATTCATATATGTTTAACTTTAAAATTGCAATGTGTGTTTCATTTTGGTGGTGGTTGGTGAAAATGTGCTAACATACTTTCATACTCTATGGCTAATTTGTTCTCTCTCTGTATGTACACCTCTGTAAAGAATCATCTGTGTTCATTCGATTTGCGACTTTAAGCCCAGTGTATAAAGTCTAATTTTTATTTTCCATCAGGTCAAGAATTGACGATACAGAAGCAGCCGAATACGTCGTTGAAGGACAACGGGCCGCCGTCGAACAGCGGCGGACAAACGCCACAGTCGAATTCGAATCAAAAATCACCTGCCGGGTAGATATACACTATTTTGAATAACTTAACGATGTTGCTGACAAACTTTGTCTTGAAATGAAACTAAATATTGTTTATCTATTTGCTGTATACTAAAAATGACAAAAGTAAGATCCAATTGCGCATATTTTAATAACACTTTATTGATGCCAAATCACTTCCCGATTTCGATTTTCCGGTTAATGGTCATATATGTCATTGGCTTAGTTAAGATTGTGTTTCAAAATACATAATACAGACTCTTCTATATTCTAATTTATATCCCATATCAGCATGATGCCGGGCACACCAGAGCCTCATTCGTCGCTATCGGAGCAACGTGCGGGACGATTCTCTATGGAACAGAGTCCTGGCTTCAACAACCCTCAGACGCCTACATCAGCTGCCTCTAGTACTAAATGTGGTCAAGGTAAGATTTGTTAACTATAACATTCTATTGTTAGGCAAAGACAAAAAAAATTGGCAGGTTGTCTTGATACATATTTGTTCTCATTATGTCTTTCATCATTGTTGAGGAAGAGATACTTTGATAACAATACCAATTATAAGTAGTGCTTGAATTGAACATTTCATATTCGATTTCGTTCGTGCTAAAAACAGTCGTTTTCATGACCAATTTAGTACCCGTTTCACGATTTTTACATAGATTTAACGGGTACATAAAATACTAAAATATAAGTCAGCCTGTATGGCAAATGAGGTTGTTAGGCGATTACCTGACGGACTATTTAAAATACATACGACTTTACTCCCAGATATTGTAAAATAGGCTTTTATGGTAATGTTTATGTGACTTATTCACCACAGACGAAAAATCTCGACCGAGCCCGTCATCGAACAGATCGAGTCAGGACAGCGCCTCAAAAACGCCACAACGGGAGGGCAGGGAGGGCCGTGAGGGCCCCTCGCTCAGCCAGGGGCCCTACGCGCCCTCCTCGACCGCCAAGAGCAGCTGCAGCGTGGTCTCCGCGCCCTCGCACTCCGACGACACCATGCCGTCCAATACCGAGGTATCTATTGATGCTATGGGCCCCAATGGTCGGAAGTGTGGCCCAATCCATCAAAGAACAGTTGTAGTTAAGAATATTGTAAACACTTAAGTAAGAGGGTAGAGGTTGTGAGCCTCGCTAAGCTTAAGGACGACCGTAATATGCTATCCGACACAGAGTTTAATATTATAAGATACCTATTAAAATTTAACCATAATTACGAGCGACTATAAGATTTTTTTAAAACTTTGAATGTTATTAATATGAAATTATTTCTTGACATTATTTCTTGATTCAAAAACATAATTTATTTGTTACAGACAACATTATCAGGTGGTCCGAATAGCACGAGTTTACCTGGTCCTTTCCCCGGTCCTTGCAGTATGAACAGGCCGGACAACATTCCCATCAATCCAAACCAGGGCCCGAACGGCCCCATGGGTACTTCCACGTC